>OZ007510.1:9297323-9577465 GCA_963931865.1 Axinella damicornis
CGGTGTGTTGGTGTGTGCGAGGGTCATTGTTTGCATTGTATTTGGAGAGTAGAGTCCCTGGACCTCACCTTCACCTCTGTACTAGACCCTCTATCAAGCATGTATGTGTATTGTATTGTGTGAGGTAATGTGTGGGGTAATTGTTCGCAGGGGAACTCTTGGTACAGTCATACTTTGTCAGTCTGAAACACCTCCTCCTCCAGGCAGTGTCTTCGGGGCACACAATTGTAGTGTACGAGGTGTGCCTGTCTCTGCGCCGGATGGTGCAGAAGCACTCTGCTCAGCTTCACCTCCTGGAGTGGGAGCTTGTCTACGACACCGTGGTAGCCATCCAACAGCACATGGTCCAGCTAGCTCAGGTGAGATCCAGCGTATGGTAACCTTTGGATTGGCTGAACAACCAGTAACAAGGAAGAGGCAAGGTCTGAGCAGCTCCATCAATGATTCCCACCGAGTCTGGAGGATGCAACTCTAGTTTTCCCCTCCAGGTCGCTGCAGAGCCTTCACCTGTGCCTTCAAACAACCTAATGCTGTGTCTTCAGGAGCTGTTCACGTGCATCGAGGAGGTCTATGAGGAGGGGCAGAGCATTGGAAACCCAGAGAAGTTCTTTGCTCTTGTGGAGAACAGTATGGAGGCCATGCCTGTGAGTGCAATTCTGTGTAGGATAATGGAAGCCATGATGTTTCTCCCACAATGATCTGGAAGTTGCAGATGTTGTGTGAGTGGTGGTTGTAGACCACACTTGTGCCATTTGAACTCACAGATCAGAGGTTCACAAGGTGCTTTGTCTGCACACATTCACACACTGTGCACAGCTGCGGTCTGTCATGACACTGGTGTCCTATAGGACGAGAATGATCGACAGCACGGAGCTGGGCTGGGTGCAGCAGCTGGTGGGGTTTATGGAGATGTTCTACAGGTGTTGTGTACCACGCTGACCAGGGACATGCTGTACGGTAACCCCTGTTTCTTTTCTCCCCCAGGAGAGAGGTGCGGACAGCCATTCGCATTGAAGCTCTCAACTTCCTGGCGACAGTGCTGGCAGAGAATACACTCTCACATGAGGCAAGCTAGCTGGATGCTACCTAACTCCCCCTCTGTTCCCCCCTTGCTGCTTTGACTCTCCTCTTACACCCCCCCCCCCCCCCCCCCAAGGATGAGCTCATGGAGAGTGTGGTGTTGCCCCTACTCCAGCCAGTGGCGGAGGACCCAGATCCAGACATTCGATGCCGAGCAGTGCAATTGCTTACACACCTTGTAACGGAGGCCAGTCCTACTTGGGCCGCAGAGAGCCTCGCCATTATCAGCTCTGTGAGTGAGTGAGTGTGTGAGTAAGTGTGTGTGTGTGTGTGTGTGTGTGTGTGTGTGTGTGTGTGTGTGTGCGTGTTCGTGTGTGTGTGCGTGCGTGTGTGTGTGTGTGTGTGTGTGTGACAGACACTCCTACAGGGCCTACACTATGTTTGGTCTCAGGTTCTGCAGAAAGGATTGGAAGTGGCCGCAGAGAGCAGGAGTGATAGGGTGAGGAATGCCTGCCTGACCATGATGTTCATGGAGCTGCTCAGACCTTGCCCTCTCACCCACAGTACCAGGAGGACCCTAAGCTACCAGATTCCAAGGCAGCTGTCTTTGGACTCACACTGGCATTCAAGGTAGACTACCGGTACCTCCCATTGGCCATGTATACCTCCCACTGACTCCCCCCCCCCCCCCCCCCTCACTCCCTCCCCCCACCAACCCACACACTCCATCTGTGATGCTCCTTAACCGGAGCTGCCATCAGTAATCCTCATGATGACATCACCGTCATTGTGATGATGTCATCATGACCATGTGCTCTTGGTATACTGTGTGTCAGCTGCGGTATTGCTCTTGCCTCTCAGCACAAGCTGCACTGCTCCTCGCCCGTGGCTGCCCAGATCTTCAACCTGCTTGTGATGCTCCTCCAGCAGCACTATGAGGAGGAATGCTTCCTGCCCACCGCCTGTGTCATGAGGATCAACGTATGACACTGTAACGGACAATTATATGTTTCGAAATGTGCTATCTCATGGTGTGTTCTTCTGGCTGCAGATTTTCAACTGTGCGCTGACGTTGCGTTCCAATGAGCGGGGCCAGCTTGGATACCCGGGGAATGACTCAGCACGTTTCAGTCCCTTCTTGGTCTGCTATCGCCCATCAGGATGGGAGAATCACCCCTCCCCGCTCACACCCACGGTGCTGGAATACAGGGGTGCCTTTGCTGCAGTGCTTGCCTGCCTTAAGCATGTATGTGTGTGTGTGTATGTGTGTGTGTGTGTGTGTGTGTGTGTGTGTGTGTGTGTGTGTGTGTGTGTGTGTGTGTGTGTGTACTGTACTAGTATACAGACTGTAATAAGGCACATACCCATACAGAGTCCATCATGCCACCTCTCCCTCCTATACTCCCACTCCTTTGTCCTTCCTACTCCCCTCCTTCCATCCCTCCTTCCCTCCCTCCCTCCCTCCCTCCCTCCCTCCCTCCCTCCCTCCCTCCCTCCCTCCCTCCCAGGAATGTGAGTGGGAGGTACTAGTAGAAGTACTGCACCACCTCCATGGCCTCCTCCAGGACCGAACACTCACTCTTTCTAGCCAGCCTGACCTTAGCCCCATCTGCACGCAGCTCTGTCAGATGGTGAGAACACTCAACAAGGCTGCATGGTAGCATTCAGCAGTGATGATGTAATGGTTATGACATAACATAATGGTGATGATATTATCACCATTACATCATCACCATTACATTATCCCATCACCATTACTACATCATCACCATTATAATGTTGTTAGCAATGTGGCTATATATGTCTCTCTGTCTTCCATCCTGTGTACAGCTGCAGGTGCAGGATTCGCGTATGAAGGAGCTGCGCAATGTGTCTAGCAGCTGGTCCAAGTTGGATCTGTATTCCCTCGTCTATCCTGTGATCACCAGCCTCTGTACCTATCCTGGCCACCTGGACAGGAAGGCCCAGGTGAGGGGAGAAGAGTGGAGGCATGAGGTGGGAGAAGGGCATGATGGACGCATCAGGAAGTGTGCCTTCCTATAGATAGGACCCACCCCTAAAGCCGGCCCCCACTCCCCACACACTCAATCACAGCACCTTCTGGTATGCTGCTTGGAGGTGGGATTGGTTGGGAAGAGTGCTCAGATGTGTGTGTCTGCCCTCTCCATCTCCTCCCTCGAGCTACAGGCCACCATGTCTAGGTAACAGCATGCTGTAGTTGACAAGCCTGTGCGTCCCTCCAGCCATTGCATCATGTATTAATACTGTGACAGCATAAGCATACCAATTGGAGTTGATACCTGCATGACAGTGACGATATGTGCAATTGCAATACCAGTGCAGTATAGAGACTATACTTCTAGTGCACCAGCACAGAATAGACTATATTTCTGGTGTATACTATAGCTATCATCAAGAGTGTATAATGAAGAAGAAGAGAGTATCGAACTCGCTATAGGCTAACATTGAATGTATGCGGAAAGTAACGTGACATCCAGTATGGTGCTAATATCAAATCACAATCTTCCCTGACATAGACGCCATCATGATGGCTACCGTACCACAGCTAGCTAGCCTCTTTGACTCGACAATCAAGGTGTGTGTGCAGCAAGTAAACTCGGGGAGTACAATAGTTGACGGATAGTCGAGTATGTGTGGATCACGTGCACCATACTGGATGTCACGTTACTTTCCGCATACATTCAACGTTAGCCTATAGCGAGCTCGATACTCTCTTCTTCTTCATTATACACTCTTGCTATCATGTGTGCTGTGCAATGAGGTCCAGATTGCAATAATGTGTAATGTGTGCAGCTGCATGTGTGATGTCACATGACTCAGATGATTGACACCTTCCTTATGCAGACTGCTCCCTCGTGTCCTCTACCGCCTGGGCCAGGTGGCAGCAACCCCGGCCATGGCCCTCCCGGTGCTGGAGTTCCTCTCCGGCCTTGTCCCAGTCCCTGTCCTTTACAGCGGCTTCGTGGAACAGCAATATCTCTCTGTGTTTGGGATCGCCCTCCCCTACACTAACCCCCACAAGTAGGGGAGCACATGTTGTAGTGTGTATTCTTGTTCAGGGAAAGTAAGGTTTATGTTGCTATGGCAACAACAATCCTTGTACCCATTGCATCATAAATCAGTTCTGATCACCTCACAATATCACTGAATTAAGACCTGTGAATCAGAGATTGTAACATGATACGAAGTGCTGTCATTGCCCATAGCAACAGGAACGTTACTCCCAACTGGTTCTAATAGTTATATATGTGTGCAGCTAGATATTGATTCCTCTCTGCTTGCAGATATCCCCCGTACATCATTGCCATGGCCCACCGTGTGATAGCACAGTGGTTCGTGCGTTGCCGGATACAGTACCGCCCCACCATGGCCAGGTTTATCAGCAAGGTACACCTGCCCTCACACCCTCACGTGTTTCTTGTTCTCACGCTGGCTGTGGTCCATGTGCTCATGGTCTTGTGTATTGCTCCCTTGATCACAGAGTCTGTCAATGCATGTAATGGCTGGCAGTGTGGGGAGAGGGGGTGATGGGAGTGAGGGGGTGGGTGAGGAGCTCGTGGAGGTGTGTGGAGACATGATGTCACGATTTACCTACTCCAACCTCTCTACCTTGCCAAGCAGGTGAGCATGGATGTGGACATGGTTGTGTGTGTGTGTGTGTGTGTGTGTGTGTGTGTGTGTGTGTGTGTGTGTGTGTGTGTGTGTGTGTGTGCGTGTGCATGTGCACGTGTACTTGCTCTCTGCAGGTCTTCAGGTGCAGAATTTCTGATGAGTGGAGGCCACAGTAAAACTTGGCTTGTTGGCAATTCCCTTGTTACCGTGACGACCAGTGGGCAAGGAGGAGGCAGGGATGGGATCTGCAGTAGATGTGCTGCAATTAGAGCATCATTACGACCAGATAGCCTGGCTGAGGCGTCCTTACTGAACAGAGATAGTGATGTAAGAGGAGGGGGAGGAGGAGAGGATGGAGCAAGAGGTGGAGGTGCAAGAGAAGGAGGAGGAGGAGAGGGAGGGGGTGAAGGGCCAGTGCTGTGCAGCTGCTGGTGTAGGGGGTGGGCAGAGATCAAGATACGGCGACTCACAGGAAACATATCCTGGCTGATGCGGCTGCAGAACCGGCTGGTCCCCTTCTCGGCTGGCTACCCCCTGGCTGTGAGTGACACGGGAGCAGAGTGGTCCCTCCTTGCAGCTAACTATCCCTTCGAGGGAAGGGATGAGGAGGGTGTGGCAGCTCAGCCAGGTTAGCAACTTGTTTATCATCACTAGACTCTTGAACGGGGAGTCTGGCACACGAAACTAGAAGTACATAGGAGCCATATTCGACAAACACTCAATTTCTTTTTATCAAGTGTTTTCTGAATTGCAACTTGCAGAAGGATCCAGAGCGGTGGCAAGTTCTGAACAACACACTTTAGGTGAGAGCAAGAAGCAGGGAGGTGGAGGTGAAGGAGGTGGGGATGGTGGAGATGAAGGTGGGGATGGTGGTGGTGATGGTGGTGAGGGGAAGGAGAAGGTGGGATTCCAATGTGAAGGTACATACAAATATAGGTACAGATACTGTTGACGCATGTTATGCATAAGTTTGTTTGCACCACAGCTGGGAGTGGTGAGGCTGCACTGGAGGAGGAGGAGAGGGTCACGGGGAGAGAACCCGAGGAAGGAACATGGAACAATGTGGAGGAACAGGTGTCCTTGACAGAGGTTGCCAGCAGGGAACCCTCCGTGGGTCCGGATGACCTCCCCACCCCCATGGCCAGTGTGCATGCGTCTCCTACTCGGCGCCCTGTCCCCAGGAGGGGGCGAGAGGTCTTGTACCCCACCGCTAGTACCAGCTATCCTTCGCTGTCCTCCCTCGAGCACCTCCCACCTCTGCTCTCCTACGATGAGGGGGATGGGTTTGGGAGGTCCCCCTCCCTGCATGGGAGTGGCGAGCTGCTATCAGAGCAAGAGCAGGTGAACTTGCATTTGTTGTGTGTGATCAATGTAGTTGATATGTACAGGTGTAAGAGCTTTCAAAATTAATGTATGGTAACGTGCATGTACATGTATGTAGCCTTGTCCCCAGTCCCATGCCCAGCTTTTTGTCACTTGCAGTATACAAGCGACGAAAAGCTGGGCGTGGGACTGGGAACAAGGCTACATGTGTGTGTGTGGAAAAGTGGGGGGGGGGGGGGGGGGGGTACATGAATATACATGTACTGCTTCTTTCTTGAATCTGTTTGCCACTTTCCTGTCCTGCAGTTGAACCTGCTGGCCAGCATGTCTGAGGGCAGTGCAGTCGCCTCCAGCAGCTCATCTGAAGGTATACCACCAATACATTGCACATGTGAAATCTGAGGTGGCAGCTGACTGAACTTTGAACTTTATGTGTTAGTGCTGCAATATATAGTCTATGAAGCTGTGCCATGCTGGGTGGAGTGAACTGAACTATGCTCCGCCCACAACTTCCTGTGTGGCAAAGGGTGGGGTGGAGTGAACTGAACTGTGCTCCGCCCACAACTTCCTGTGTGGCAAAGGGTGGGGTGGAGTGAACTGAACTGTGCTCCGCCCACAACTTCCTGTGTGGCAAAGGGTTTGATAGCTAGACTACTACTGCATGTGTCCCCTCAGATGAGAGTGACACGCCCACTGTCTCAGAGGAGTCTGAGGGTCCCCCACTGAGCCTGCCAAGTGAACACTGGCCACTCCCACCACTTGATAACGGCCAGCCACACCAACCGCTTGATAATGGCCGGCCACACCAACCACCCAGTGAACACAGGCACCTGCCACACACGCCACCTCTGGAGGAGCAGGTAAAGGTGGGTGGTAGTTAGTCTCGGTCCCAGACCCAACCAACCCCAGCACGGATCACTTTTAGTATACACGCCCTGGATAAATGGTCTGGGAATGAGACTAGGTGGTAGTATGTGTGTAGGCTGTCAATGACATGGCTGTCAGCTCGTGCTTGTACTGATGTTGCATGTCATTCCCTCTAGCCCACTCCTCCTTTGCCCTTGGTGGTACACAGCTCCCCCCATCCTTCTCTCAAGCGGCATGCCTCTATGCCGGAGGAGAACAGCTCCGTAGAATCGCTCCAACACTCACTCGCACACCTCACTCCTTCCCCCACCCCAACAAGACGGCGCAGTACTCCTGCTCCTCCTTCCCACACACCTTCCTCCACCAGCCCTGCCATCGGCAGAAAGAAGCTGATGTTTGCACAACCTCCGATTTGTGAGTGGAGATAACAGTTGAGAGACATCATAAATACTTCTGTTATAGCTCCTGGCATCCCATTCCGTTCCACTACAGTCCCAGTTCCATCCCAGCAGATTGGGGACAGCGAGGTGCACAACAACCCCAGCTTCATCTTCCTGCAGCTCTACCACACCACTGGTGTTGGGGAGGAATCACCAGGGAGAACTCCACTGCTACTGCCTGGAGGGGAGGTGGGAGGGGTGGGAAGAGGGGGTGGGAGGAGTGGAGGTGGGGTGGAAAGAGGGGAGGGGAGGTACATGTAGGAGGGGTAGAGAGGAGTGGAGGTGGGGTGGGAAGAGGGGAGGTGGGAGGAGGGGAAATAGGAGAGTGGTCAGGTAGGGATGAGGTGAGAGGATGCTACTTTTTGGTGCGGTGGAATGATCCTGCCTCCCCCCTCCCACACACAAACACACACTCGTACTTCACACAAGGCGATGGAGAGAGCAGTGAAGGTGCTGGACCACATTCCTCCCTATGACACTCACAAGATTGGAGTGGTTTATGTGGGACAAGGACAGGTGTGGCTAGCTGTAGCTCACCACTTACAGTCACGCACATGCACACACACACACACACACACACTCTCTCTCTCTCTCTCTCTCTCTCTCTCTCTCTCACACACACACACACACACACACACACACACACACACACACGCACACACAATCCATTCCCCATGCATACACAGACACAGGAGGCAGAGATCCTGGGCAATTCATTTGGGTCCTCGCGCTACCTTGACTTCCTCCAGGGGCTTGGCCAGCTAGTGTGGCTGTCTGACTGCCCCCCTGATCTTGTCTACCTTGGAGGGCTCGACCGCAGTGGCACCGATGGACAGTGTGCCTACTTCTACCAGGATGAGATAATGCAGGGTAACCAGCTTTCTCACCCCAGTGTTTGCCACTTGCAGTACTGCAAGTGACAAACACTGGGGTGAGAAGGTCTGGGTATGAGCAGAGTGGGTGTGAGGGTGTATATATGTGTGGATGAGTAATGTACACAACGATCGTCCATCTTTGTGCTATTTTTTCCCTGAATGGGGCATTGACGGAGGCTGTGGCACAGCTCAGATGCACTGTTGTTACCCACCCAGCGTTGACCTCCCACGTGTGTGTTACCATAGCCCCCAGTATTGTTGACCTTGGTCAACAACACTGGGCCATCAGGGAGCTAACAAAACATACACACCTTGGCTAGCCTCGTTCCCAGGCTCCCCCCTGTGTGTGCGGCGATGAAACGTTTTGTCCCCACGCGCAGGGGGGAGCCTGGGAACGAGGCTACACCTTGGTACATGTATGTGTGTTTTGTTGGACCCGGTGTTGTTGACGTTGGACCAGGTGTACGTATGTTTTGAGGGACCCAGTGTTGTTGAACTTGGTTTGATGGACGTGGTGTTGTTGAACTTGGTGTGTGTGTTTTGATAGCTCTTTGATGGACCGTATCCTCCTCAGTGATCTTCCATGTTGCTACGCTGATGCCCACTCACCCTGAGGACCCCCACTGCAGTAACAAGAAGCTGCACATTGGCAATGACTTTGTCACTGTGATCTACAATGACTCATCACAGCCGTACTCGTTTGGAACCATCAAGGTACCCGTACCCTCTCTACCCCAACACACACACGCACATGCACATGCACTCACACACACACACACACACACACACACACACACACACACACACACACACACACACACACACACACACACATGCACACGCACATGCACATGCACATGCACTCACACGCACACGCACACACACACACACACACACATCCATCTCTAACTCAAATGGCCTTTCCACAGGGCCATTTCAACTTTGTGGAGGTGGTAGTTGAGCCTCTGCCTGGCAACATGAACCGAGTCTGCCTTGCAGCAAAGAAAGGTATGTCTCTTTCTTGGTGTGGCAATAATCTTATTGAAGGCCTCAACTGATTCCATTACACACACTGCACCTATCATCACCTGCTACTGAGGTTCACCCACAATGCTACATAATACACACTTAACATCTGCTGCTGGTTCATCCATGGCCAGCCACCAAGTCCGATACATTAGTGACAAAATTCAAGTTGCCAACCAATACTGCAGGTCTGGAGGAGATGCTGTTGAGTGAGCCAAGTCTCATCTCAGACACCTGGCTACCTGTGCTGGTCCGACAGAAGGCCCTGCAGGCCAACGTGAGTTGTGCACAGCAGTTTTAATACATTAGAGGAACTTATTAATTGATTCTTAGAAAATTATTGCCTTTGAAATTAGAGAAGTGAACGTTTCCACTAAAATAGTAATCCATTAGTGGAATGGTATGCATTGTGTAGCAGGCCAAGCATGTACAGTGACATCATTGTTGTTGCAGTGGAGCACAAAAATGATGTCATCTTGAGCAGGTATGTGTAGAGTGATCTCCCTCCCTCCCTCTTCAGCTGGCATCGCTGGTGCAGGTGAGTTCCTCAGGTTCCACCGAACACTCCCTCTCCAACTGGCTGGGACGGCTGCACCAGATGAGGAGGGTGCGCGAAAAGGCACTCCACGAGACCCAGACAGTAGGAGGCTCCCAGAAGGCCACACCCACCCCAGATTTCACCGCATATTCATAGACAAGTATAGCAGAGAGCTAACAAACTGGTCCTTCACAGCATTCAATCATGAGAGTTCACATATCCCTGAAGTTTTGGAGATGTATGTAAGGAGACAACATGAGAGTTATTCATGACCATAGTTTGAGGCCGGGATCAACAACCATAATGAACCATGCACAGAGTGGGCTACCTAGCCTCGTTCCCAGACCCCCGGGGGCCCTAGCCTCGGTCTGGGAACGAGGCTACAGGGCCCAGCTTTTTGTCGCTTGCAAGTGTATAGTACTGCAAGTGAGAAAAGCTGGCATCACTGGTGCATGCATGGCGAGCTAGTTCCTCAGGTTCCAATGAGCACTCCAGTTCCTCAGGTTCCAACGAGCACTCCCTTTCCAAACTACATGCTTTTCGTCACTTGCAGTATAGTACTGTACTGCAAAAGCTGGGCATGCGAATGAGGCAATGGGATACCATGCAGCATTAGGTACAGGAAATGTGTATAGGATTTAGCTCTATCCTTCAGATATCCTACATTCAGGAAACTCCACATTTCATCTCGATCAGCTGTAGCTCCAAACTCAGACATCACAGTAGCAGCACAGTTTGTTTCTTTCTACTGACCATGTCGGACATATCACAAATTCCTGATTAGTATTCTGGCAATAATTTATTTTCATAACACTAGTCACTGTACTCGCCACATCAATATTTCAATAACAGGAACCACACACTCTATCACACAAACTGAACAGCAACTGGTTCACTGCCAGTACCAGATTCATTGGGAGGCCCCTCCTCATTAACAGTTAATTCATCCAGGACAGGTTCTGGGGGTGGAGTCACTGAGGGATGAGCACCACTGCTCACGTTGATGTTTACTGGCTGTGAGGCGCCATCCTGGGTGGAGTTCGTCTGCAGTAATTCACAGCTTCTTGATCTTGAGCCATACTCACGTCTGTCCAACCAGGGTTCAGTCTGAAGCAGCTCATAGCTCTGTGACCTCAAGCCCATCTGCCATGGCTCACAGCTTGGTGATCTTGATTGTGAGCCTTCTTTATGCAGATGGAGTACTGCCTCCAGACTGCGCGTGTCCAACTCCACTGTGGGACTGATGGCCTCCTCAGAACTGAGATGGGGAGACAGTGAGCCACCTGCATGTACAGAGGAGATGCCAGGCAATGAAAAGGACACATTATCTATAGTCTTTGCCTCACACATTAATTATTATGTGAACGCCTCAAGTAAAAATAGAACATCAAAATATGTGGGAATTGCCAAATCATACACTCAAATTAAAACTCCTAAAATACATTTTTGCAAGGAATCCTAGTTTGGAGGATACAAACTGGGATTTGTACATATACTTGCATTCACATAATTATAATAGGAAATTTGTCCTTAGAGAGGTTAACAGTCCTCTCTTCTCAGAGGTTCAAAATGTATTATAATGTAGAATAGAGCTAGGGAACCCAATTATTTAGGACCTTGAAATCATTCTTTGCATGACAGTGAGGTCTATTATACCCATAATCCTGGGAAATTGTGACAGTAAAACCTCGATCTGAATAGCAGACCCTCTGAGATAGGGACACAATATAATTACACAAGCAGTGGATAACAGGGCCTTCTTTATTTGTAGTGGGTGTGGCCCGAGAATGAGGCTAAAATTGACCAAGAATTCCGTGTGGCTACCACTAACCATTTAGTGTGAGAGAGTTATTGAGGTTGTCAGTGGACGAGGGCTGCAGGTTGATCATCTCAATTTGCTGGGAGCTAGGTGGAGAGGATGAGGGGGGCATGAAGACGTGGTGTAACACAGAGGTGGAGAACTGGGAGGGGGTGGGGACAATGTGGGCTGGGGGATCCAGGGGGAGCCGGGAGACGTGTGGCATGGGGATGCTCTGTGTGGGTGAAGATTCAGGAAAGGGAGGGGGCTCAGGAGGGGTGGGGAGGTGGAGAAGCTTTGCGATGCGAGTCATTTTGGCAAGGCGGAGGTGGTCCTTGCTGCGGAGGAGGCACTGGCGGGCAGCCACACAGCGGATATGGTCTGAAAACTGAAACCGGGAAGAAAGGGCAGGGCGCTTCTGTGCCACACTGTGGCTGTGCACAGTGATGAAGAGAGCACAGCTGTCAGCAGGGTCCGTGCTGATGTCAACATCCTAGGGGGGGAAGTCGAAAATCATTTTCAACAAACTGCCACCTCCTCTTCTCCATTGGAGTACCCATCCTAGGCCTGTGGGCATACAATGGGGGTACCCTCAATGGTCCTCATTGTATAGGAATGCTATTACCATGGGGCAGCTGCTCCCCCACAAGTTCCTTGTACCTGTAGGAATGCGATGAAGTGGACAATGCCCCAGCCTAGCCTGGTCTTGTCTGGGTCCACTAGGAGAAATTCTGTTTCTGTGACAACCATGAAGTGCTGGGAACTCCTGCATGTGGCAAATGACTGTCATAAACTATGCCAATTAGGGTACCCAAGTAACTGTCAATGGTAGTCAAAGACAATGATGACTGTCATACACTATGCCAATTAGGGTACCCAAGTAACTGTCATACACTGTGCCAATGCCAAGTGAGATAACTTACTTTTCAGCAGACGTAACTTTACACGACACCAGGTCACAGTTGTCTGTGTGTGTGCGGATGTGTGCATGTTGAGCGACTGATTCACATGTACTCTACAAACTAATTTACAACCCTTGCAACTGCCACTGCCCCTCCGCTGACTCACTGATAGGGGTGGGCAATATATCGTTATTATCGTATATCGTGATATTAAGAGCCCATGATAATCGTATCGTGGTGGTTTTAAAATTATCGTCATATCGTGTTCACATTATTAGTGGTGTTGTTTTTGCAGAAATAAGGCATGCAGTAGCTAAATAGTGTATACATGCAATTTATGACAACATAGTAAATGCTTGGCTTGTAGAAATATTCTAGTGTGGCATGAGAAGTCAAATAAACTAGCCAAAACACATTATCGTGATAATATCGAATATCGTGATAAATAACACATGATATATCGTGACCACATTATTCTGATATCGCCCACCCCTACTCACTGAGGTCCACGATGTCTGCAACAGAGGCAGAGTTGCTGGGCATGGTCAGGGGGAGCTCCCTCTCCTCACTCCCAGACACCTGCTGACTCAGTGCACGGATGGCAAAGAACACACGCATCGCCTGTATGTGTGCGTGCGTGTGTGTGTGTGTGTGTGTGTGTGTGTGTGTGTGTGTGTGCACTGCTATGCTGAACGGGATTCTGCTGGTATCCAGCAATAAACTAAGTTTTAGGGTTTAGTGGTTGTGGTTTAATAGGGATTAGCAGGAGGGATCAATTCGCACTTCCTCACTTTTCTGGCTCTCTCCGTCTCTCCGCAGGGCAGCCTCCGGGTGAACTCAATACCAGTGAGGGGCGTGTCTGTGGGTGGCAGTAGCATCGAGGCGTCCATCATCAGGAAGGGAACGTTCACACGGAAGGACTGTGTGGATGTGGTGTGGAGGGGGAGAGGTGTGGGATGGATACTTCAAAGAGTGACCAGACAAACTCACCAAGATGTCACTTACCTTTTCATTGTTGTACTCATCTTCAAACATATCCAGGAATATCTCATCGCTAGGACCCTGTGTGAGCGGCATCACAATGCAGGTAACTTGCTCACAGCCTACAAGTGCATTGTGAGCTGTACCGTGTACAATAGTCTACCCACTAGTGTACTGTGAGCAGTACCGTGTAGAACATCTACACACTAGTATACTGTGAGCTGTATAGTGTAGAACATCTACACACTAGCATATAGTGAGCTGTATAGTGTAGAACATCTACACACTAGCATATAGTGAGCTGTATAGTGTAGAACGATCTATCCACAAGCTTAAATTATTGTGAGCAGTACCGTGTAGAACATCTACATGTACACACTAGAATATTGCGAGCTGTGTCATGTGGAATGATCTATCCACTAGTATACTACGAGCTGTACCGTACACGGTACAGCTCACAGTATACTAGTGGATAGATCATTCCACATGACACAGCTCACAATATTCTAGTGTGTACAATGTCATGTAGATGTTCTACACGGTACAGCTCACAGTATACTAGTGGATTGTTCTACAGAACAATCCACTAGTATACTATGAGCTGTACCGTGTAGAACAATCCACTAGTATACTGTGAGCTGTACCGTGTAGAACAATCCACTAGTATACTGTGAGCTGTACCATGTAGAACAATCCACTAGTATACTGTGAGCTGTACCGTGTAGAACAATCCACTAGTATACTGTGAGCTGTACCGTGTAGAACAATCCACTAGTATACTGTGAGCTGTACCATGTAGAACAATCCACTAGTATACTGTGAGCTGTACCGTGTAGAACAATCCACTAGTATACTGCGAGCTGTACCGTGTAGAACAATCCACTAGTATACTGCGAGCTGTACCGTGTAGAACAATCCACTAGTATACTGTGAGCTGTACCATGTAGAACAATCCACTAGTAGCTGTACCATACAGAACAAGTATACTGTGAGCTGTACCGTGTAGAACAATCCACTAGTATACTGCAAGCTGTACCGTGTAGAACAATCCACTAGTATACTGTGAGCTGTACCATGTAGAACAATCCACTAGTATACTGTGAGCTGTACCGTGTAGAACAATCCACTAGTATACTGTGAGCTGTACCATGTAGAACAATCCACTAGTATACTGTGAGCTGTACCATGTAGAACAATCCACTAGTATACTGTGAGCTGTACCGTGTAGAACAATCCACTAGTATACTGCGAGCTGTACCGTGTAGAACAATCCACTAGTATACTGCGAGCTGTACCGTGTAGAACAATCCACTAGTATACTGTGAGCTGTACCATGTAGAACAATCCACTAGTAGCTGTACCATACAGAACAAGTATACTGTGAGCTGTACCGTGTAGAACAATCCACTAGTATACTGCAAGCTGTACCGTGTAGAACAATCCACTAGTATACTGTGAGCTGTACCATGTAGAACAATCCACTAGTATACTGTGAGCTGTACCGTGTAGAACAATCCACTAGTATACTGTGAGCTGTACCATGTAGAACAATCCACTAGTATACTGTGAGCTGTACCGTGTAGAACAATCCACTAGTATACTGTGAGCTGTACCGTGTAGAACAATCCACTAGTATACTATGAGCTGTACCGTGTAGAACAATCCACTAGTATACTGCGAGCTGTACCGTGTAGAACAATCCACTAGTAGCTGTACCATATAGAACAAGTATACTGTGAGCTATACCGTGTAGAACAATCTGAGTTGCAGGATGGCTGATTCGTATATGCTTTCTATGAGTGCAATGTGATGGTCGCTAAGTGCAGAGGAGGGGGAGGGGCAGGAGGTGGAGGAGGAGGTAGAGAGTAGTTCCTGGAGCAGCATTATCGCCAGCCGCAGGGTCACCAGACGAACACTGTTTCCTTAGGAGGAGAAGGTAAGGGCAATTGCATCAATACACCGCCAAGTAAAGGTCTCTATGCTATCAGCCTGCAGGGTCTCATTCCCAGATCACAACACAGTAAGGGAATAGGACAATGTCCTGCATGGTGGCTGACCTGTGGCAGTGGCCGTGTCAAGGATACACAAGAGGAGAGAGACCAGCTCACTGTTGTACTGCAGGGCCTCCCCCTCCTGGTGTAGGGGAGAGTTGTGTGCGTGCGTGTGTGTGTGCATGTGTGTGTGTGTACGTGTGCATGTGTGTGTGTGTGTGTGTGTGTGTGTGTGTGTGTGTGTGTGTGTGTGTGTGTGTGTGTGTGTGTGTGTGTGTGTGTGTGTGTGTGTGAAGTGAAGTTTGTGACACTTGATGCTCAACATTCATGAGCTCTTGGTTCACACAACCACTGGTGGTTGCACAAGTAGTATGACTGTGCTTACTGTGGCCAGTGGTTTCAGTGAGAATGCCTCCAGCAGTCTGGGGTGGATGCCTGCAGTAGGAGGAAGAGCGGTTTCAGGAGAGTGCAGGCTCCCTTGAGCGTCTTCCTAAGCTGAGGGACAGCGTCTCTCTGACCTGAGGGACAGTACGTGTCTCTCTGACCCGAGAGACGGTGCCTTCCTGACCTGAGGGACAGCATCTCTCTGACCTGAGGGACAGCGTCTCTCTGACCTGAGGGACAGCGTCTCTCTGACCTGAGGGACAGTGTCTCTCTGACCTGAGAGACAGTTCCTTCCTGACCTGAGGGACAGTGTCTCTCTGACCAGGGGAACAGTGCCTTGCTGACCCAGTGTCTCGCTGAGGGACAGTGTCTCTCCGATATGAGAGATAGCGTCTCTCTGATCCGAGAGACAGGGTCTCTCTGACCTTACACAACACTTCACATGCAGGGGGTGTGGTGTGCCTGACCTTCATTGCGTATCATGGCATAGAGCAGGCTAAGGGTGAAGAGGCACTTGGCATCATCAACTCGGACACAGAGTGCACTCATGAGGGCATCCAGGAACATCTGGCTGGAGACGACCACCCCATGGCGGGGAGAGCAGACAGGGGATGCCTGCGTCTGGGGAGTTGTGGGCGTTAATGAGTAGGCAAAGTACCGGTGTTCCATGCACACACACACACACCCACACCCATCCCATCCCACCCACACAGACACAGTGTACCTGCTGGTTGTGGTGCCGAGGTTGCTTGGGAGGGGGAGTGGCAGGTGTGGGTGGGGTACGTACCTGGATACAGTGGGAGTGGCAACAGTTAATAAGCCACTTAACATGGAACCTGTGTTCATATCATCCTCTCACCTGGTGCGTGGTCTTGGTGGATGGGGAGGCCTCGATGAGGACATACTGAGAGTCCACTACAGTGTGTACGTACTCCTGCTCCTTCCCTTCTTGCGGAGTGCCCGACAGCCCTCGTAGCTGTGACTGGGACTCGGTACTGGAGCCTTCCTTCCCCTCCCCTCCTCCCCCCACACCCTCACTCTTCACACGCTTCATGTTCACCGGTTGTGCGGGAACATACCCTGGTGCAACTGGTCTACGCAGGGAGGATTCCAGACTAGCCTCCGGACGGACAAATGCCCGTACATTGTTGTACGAACCACTTCGTCGGTGTCCCTGGAGGTGGTACACAATCATGTTAATGCCATTAGTGAAGTGACGGTAGGAGGGTGGGAGGGTGGGAGGGGGTATCTGCATGCGTTGGAGTAAGGGTTCAGTTCATTTTGATCTGACAACCCAGGAATGCCGCATTTCCAATACAGGTTTTCATGCAGGACCTGCGCCCCACTGACAGGGTGGTGATATGACATCATCACTGAACTCGCTTGAGAAAAACCAAAGGCTTTAGTGGGATTCGAACCCAGGGCAGAGCCTGAGTTGAGCACTAGAGACTCTCACTCTACCAGTGCGTGTGTGACTCACGTACAGGGGGAGTGTGCTGGAGTAAGGGTGGGAGAGTGATGGAGGTGTCTCCTGTGAGGATCAGGTAGGCCAGCTGACACACGATATCGGGGTGGGTGATGATCAGAAACACCTACAAGGAAGTGGAAAGGGATGAAACTACTACAAGTACATTGATGTGAGTCATGGAGTGGGTGTGTCACCTGAGAGAGGAGGAAGAGGGCAATGGTGCTACTGATACGAGGACTCTCCTCCTGTGGAGCAGTGATACACTCTGTTAGACTTCTACGCCAAGATTGACTCCATAGTCACACAAGTCCCAGTTGTACAAATAGTATACTGAGTTATACAAACAGTACACTGAGTTATACAAACAGTATACTGAGTTATACAAACAGTATACTGAGTCATACAAACAGATATACAAGTACAATATACTCAGTCATGCCATGATGTGAACCCACGCACCCCCTCTGCATTAGGTGACATGTCGGTGAGGGAGTAGACATAGAGGGGAATGAGGAGACGGTTGAGGAGGTGGTCGGTAATGATCTCGTTGAGAGTGTCCATGCCCAGTGAGATGATGTCGGAGATGTAGTGCAGATGGTCGAGGTGTTCCGCTACCAGTTGCTCCAGTCGTGCACGATTTAGGTGGCTGGAAAGGAAGGAAGGGGGGAAAGGGAAAAAAGGGGAGGGAAAGAGGTGGGAGGGGAAGAAGGGAGAGGGGAAAGGGGAAAGGGGATATTCAAATGTGAAATGTATAGAACACTTAGGAGTACATCTGCTACAGGTGTCTGACGTACAATGTAGCATGGAATGTACAGCCACCTTCTGGCGCCAGGTGTTTGAAATGTTACGAACATGCACTCTATAGAAACATGAGATACTAGCACTCACTGAGCCTGGGAGAGGAGGCACTCATCCAGCTCAATGATGTGGTTGCCGATGAACCAGACCAGGTTGGAGAAATATGGGGCAGCTGTCTTGTTGCAGATGTACTCAAGCATGGCGGGGGCACCCACTGAGATGGACGGGGGAGGGAGGTACAGTTAGACACGTTGGCAAGCTAGCATTTGGCACTTGGTATATACTTATGTGGCTCACCCTGGTAGACATTGAGTGTGAGGGTCCGTACTGCGATCCGCACCATGCTCTCACTGTGGTTGAAGAACTTGATGGCCTCTGTGTACAAGGGAAAGTCCCTCAAGTGCTGTATGCGAGTGTGTGTTGGGGGGGGGGGGGGGGGGGGGGGATAATGCTTACCAGTAAGTGGTATCTGCACGGTTGAAACAGGTATATGTACATCCCACACCGTACCAAATGGGAACTGACACAGTAGCACATAGCACACAGTCTCCACCAACCTCGTTGTAGAAGAAGTGTATGGTGTGCTTGTTGAGTTTGAAGGAGAGGGTTTTGAGGAAGGAGATGTAGTAGGCGAGTACCTCCTCGTCGGAGAAGTCCAGCTTCAGCACTATGATGCTGTTGATGTGGTTGTTGGACAAGAGGTAGTCTACGGGGGGATGGGGGTAAACTCAAGACTGAAATAGGCAGTCTCCTTCCCAGGCCTACCCTGTATTTTGTTCTTTGGTTTGCGGAAGTAGAAGAGCAGTGAACAACGGGGAAGGCCTGGGAGCATCAATTCATCAAGCGGATGATGTTCGGTGGATGTACATGTAGGGGGGTGGGGCCCAACTGCAAATAAAGCTGGCCGAACAGAGTTGTCTAGAGCATCTGGAGTCTCAACTAGTTGTAGAGTGCTTGGATGATGAACTTTTTTCTTTATGAAAGTTTGATGCACCCAAGGAAAGGAGGCATACAGGATGTGCCAAGGTAGCTAGGAAGCTAATGCCCATCCAGAAAACAAAGAGCAGTGCACAAACTGATCCAGGTCCTGCTGAACCAACTATGGGCCCTGCCCCCCTACGTCCACCTCACATCCACCTGACATCAAGCACGTGATGAAAGCTCCCAGGTCTTCCCCATTGTTTACCGCTATTCCGCTTCTATTTTGTATTGTCAACGCAAACCAAAGAACGAAAAACAGGGTAGGCCTGGGAACAAGGCTATGAAATAGGCACCTAAAAAATACAGTGTAGAAAGGGGAGGCTGATGTACAGGGACAGTCTCACTAAAGGACAATACAATAAGACATACAATTGGAAATGGATACCATTTTCAGTTCCCTACCCAACTCACACATGGATGTCTCATTACGAATATTCTCAAAGAGGATGCTGAGTGTCTGCAGCAGCTGAAGGCACACAAAGCGCCCACAGTTTTGGGAGAGTGTCTTGAGAAGGTAGGTCTGCATGTTCTTCTCAAGGAAGAAGCTGGAGGGGGGTGAGCATATGAGGGGAGAGAGGAGAGAAGAGGGGGAGGGGAGAAAAGAGAGTAGGAGAGGGAGGGGAGGGTGGGGAGAGAGTGGAGAAGAGACAAGGGAGGGAGGGAAGGGTGGGAAGGGAGGGGAGGGTGGGGAGGGTGGGGAGGGTGGGGAGAGGGGAAGGAGAGATCTGGGAGTAAGATCTGGGAGTGAAGCTCAAGTTAGACCATACATGAATAATTAATAAGGCGGAAGCTTTATGGGATATGGTCTATGTAGGATACTCCAATAGAGCCCTCCCATTTGGACGTCAACCCACATAAACACCCTTGGAACACTGCCCTCTTCCCACTGTGTTTCTGTGGCCCTCATGCATGTAAGGGCTGCATCTTATATTTAGTGACTTGTGCTAGACGAATGCTATCTGCTGTGCTGGTACCCACGTTGGCAACTCAGTCGGATTACTGACAGGTGGTGACTCACTCAAAGACCTTGGAGTCATTCTGGTCACCCCAGATCAAAATTTCTGTAATGGCACGGAAGGTCTCAACAATGAGGTTCTTGTTGCCCTCAGTCACCACTGGGTTGCGCAGCAGCACCTGATGTTGGTACCTGCGTGTACGTGTGTGTGTGTGTGTGTGGGGGGGGGGGGGGGGGGGGGGGGGGCGGAGGTTACGTAATAGGAGTGCTAATGCTTAATACAACAGCTACATGGCACTAATTTGTACTCCTTACTTTGCCCATATCTTGTCAGTAACTAGCTTCTAGACTGGATAAATTCAAATATTTATGCACACTCTTGCTCACTTGAGTTGCTCCAAGGAGAGCTGTTTCTTGGGCTTCCAAAGAACATCACTCCACCAGTTCCTCTGCCGCTGCCACAGCGTCATCTCGAGGTACAATATTGGAGATCAATCGCAGAGCAATGCCATCAGTCAATCGGTACTCGAACTCGGGGTAGTCGGTCGATTGTCAGTGTGCTGACTTGGCACATGCATGATCGAACGATTATTATGATGTCATCTGGTTGCCACGGTAACTAGTGAGTAGAAAAAAAACAAAATGGAAGCCACAGCAGGTGCAGTTGGCTCCTTGGAGCTCGTGTCCACGATAGGATTTGCAGGTACGCGAGCAGGGAGAGGAACAAGGTGCATTTTAATGCTGCATTTGGATATCCAAGGCTGCTGCCCACATCCTCATGCACACACACGCAGGCAGCATCCCAGGTGGGCTGGTAGCTCACCCTGATGGCCAGCATATAGCCTACGCTCTGGGCTGCACGGTGATCGTAAAGGAGGTGGCCTCGAAGCAGCAGACCTTCCTCTCTGGCCACTCAGACAATGTCTCCTGCCTTGCCTGCTCTTCCTCGGGGGTCTATCTTGCCTCAGGGCAAGTCACCCACATGGGGTTCAAGGCTGACGTCATTGTCTGGCAGTTTGCAGAGAGGGAATTGTACTGCCGGCTGACACTGCACAAGGTCAAAGTTCAGGCCCTGGCCTTCTCCCCCAATGACAAATTCCTAGCAACTCTTGGAGGGCAAGACGATAACAGGTGGGGCTATGGAGTGGCATACCGTTTGTTATAAACTGCCTGGAACAGTGATTTTGCTGTGGTGTGGTGTGTATATTGCAATGCTTATATTTCAGACTTGTGTGTTCTGTGCACTTGTATGCAGTGTGGTCATCTGGGACATAGCTCGCAAGGAGGCGGTGTGTGGCAGCCAGGCGGCCATGCAGAGTGCAGGCCCTGTGTACACTCTGGCCTTCAGCAGACACAGGGACGACATCCTAGTCACTGGAGGAGAGTGAGTGCATTGCTGCAGAGTTGGCTGATAATATACAATGATGTTGTGCTATTATTGTGGATTGACTATTGCATGCTTGCTTAGCGTAAGGTAGTAGCAACTTTCATAGAAGGTACAAGACTTAGTGAAGTGGACATTAGCAGTCGTTGGTTTCTCTATGAATCCTAGCAGGGAAGGTGTGTACTCTGTGTGTTTTTGTGTGGTAGAACAGCAGTGGTATTCTTGTTTGTGATATTGTAGTAATACAATTATTGAAGCTTAGTGCTACTCACGTGACCCTCAACGAATCAGACGCCTCAGAATCGATCACATGACGGAGCATTAAGTCGCTTAATGCACACTTTAGTGTGCATTATCTAGACAGTGCACACTTTTCAAAGATCAAAGGCTGTCTCGGGTCAGTGAGTTGCACTAAGTAGTTTAGATACCAGTTTGCAGTGCATTACGGGCTTTAGTGCACTCGGGCAATCTAGTTAACGGTCTCGGGCGGATAATGTACTCGCCTTCGGCTCGTGCATTATCTCGCCCTCGACCGTTAACTAGATTGCCCTCGTGCACTAAAACCCGTAATGCACTGTAAAGTGGTATCTAATAGAACTTTGTGATGTGGCAGGTTATTGAACTCAAGCAGGTCTCAACTAAGAGATCTGCTTGAGTGAAATCACGGCTTAGACTATGGGTTCAGCTTCTCTGTATGAAATACGTTTTTGATGAGAGATTTTAGAGACTTCATGAAGTTCAAAAGATCAAAGCACATTCATACCATAGTTAGTAACCATACTACCATAGGCATGGGCGCTAGATTATAATCTAGTGCCCATGCCTATGGTTACTAACTATAATTAACTACCTCTGGCCCACACTGTTTCCCCTCAGCCTGACACTTCGTGTGTGGGAGCTGAACCCTCATACACGCAAGATTGTCCCCACGGACTGCAACCTGGGCCAGCTGAAGCGCATCGTCAAGTGCATCCAGGTCTCGGAGGACGACCAGTACATGTATTGTGGCACCACCAGCGGAGATGTGCTGCAGGTGCGGACGTTGTAGCCTCAAATGTCTGACTCAGTTTTGATTACAATCTTCATCAGCTTGTCTGATGCTTGTGACCAAACTCTGGTCTAGTGGGTATACGGTACTATGGGATTGTGTGGCTGACCAGTTTACATGTGTACTGGTTGTTATAGTGCAGATGTCTTGTGTCCTTTGCAGGTGAACATTGAGACGTACCTGTTCCGACACTTTGGTCCCCAGAAGGACAAGTTCAGCCAGGGTGTGACTGCCCTCCAGTTACTCCCCTCAGGCAACCTCCTGCTAGGCACAGGGGAGGGTGTGGTGGCAGAAGTCAGAGGGGCTCCACATTTCAGGAGGGTCCGGACCAGCAGGGTGCCCGGGGCCATCACCTCTGTGGCATTGAGGGGCAGTGGCAACCAGGTTGGGGAGGGGAGGGTGCTCATTCACAGTGCACTGTCCTGAAAAGAGGACTCGATTGTCCTCTCAATTGAATTAATGCCTAGTAGAGCATAGCAAAAATCCATACAATACAGGACGTTTCGATCCGAGAATCTACATCTGTTGTCACAGTTGAAGAAATCCTTGGATAGAAGCGTACTGTATTGTATTCACATAGGAGCCTTTACTCTATTATTGCTGCAGTTCTTTGTGGGGATGGCGACAGCTCAGATGTACCAGTTTGAGTTTGCAGACTTCAGCTCCACCCTCATCAGCTCGTGCCACTACAGTGCAGTCACGGATATCGTGTTCCCACAGTCAGTACCATGCAACAGAATAGCTTCTTGTTCCCAGGCCATCTCCTGCTCCATTTTAGCCACATACATGAGGTCACGTATGTGGCCAAAAACGGAACAGGAGACGGCCTGGGAACGAGGGTAGCAACCGAAGACAACTTGCCGGATAACTTACATCTCATGCCTTCACACCCACATATGCTTCCCCTCTCTCAGTAAATCTTCAGAGCTGTTTGCTACAAGCAGTCGTAACAATGTCTGTGTGTGGCACACGGTGACAGGGAAGGAGCTACTGAGGTTGGTGGTACCCAACCTGACCTGCCATGCGGTGGATATCACTCCAGATGGTGGTGCCATCATCACAGGTGCGGATATGTTCTGCTGCTGCCTAATCTGGTCATTGTGCATTTTCTGCAAATGCAAAATACTCCTGCATTCTGATGTTATTCCTCTAGCTTGGGATGATGGTAAGATCCGTGCCTTCTACCCCGAGAGTGGGAAGCCTATGTACACCATCCATGACGCCCATAACAAGGTGTGTGTGGTCTGGATCAATGCTCCATTGGTCCCACTCTTGTGATCTGTACGTGTTGCTAGCACAGACATGCACTAATCAAACCTGTTCCACTGCAGGGGGTGACTGCCATAGCGTGCACATCAGACAACCGCCGTTTGATCAGTGGAGGGGGGGAGGGGCAGGTGAGGGTATGGGAGGTGACTCCACAGGGCCAGTACATGAAGGTGGCATTGAAGGAGCACAAGGGGGCTGTTTCGTGCATCAAGATCAGGACCAACGATGAGGAGGTGTGTGTGGGGGATTGACCCTGACGGGAGTGAGGGTGGATTTTATTGTCACTGTTGTTCTGCTCTCCTGCAGTGCATCACAGCCAGCACCGATGGTACCTGCATCATCTGGGACCTCACGTGAGTTGTTGCAGTCTACTCCTGCAGGACAGGTATCACTGTCACTATCACAGTATCACTGGCTGTCTCCCTGCTCAGGAGATTTGTGCGGAGCCAGGTGATCTTTGCCAACACAATGTTCCGAGCGGTGTGCTACCGCCCTGATGAGTGCCAGATCATCACAGGGGGCACTGACAGAAAGGTACAGACTCTGATCTCAGACATCCCCCCCCCCCCCCCCACACACACACACACACACAGTCACACACACACATACACACAGTCACACACACACACACACACACACACACACACACTACCTTTCCCATCCACTCCAAAAACACACATTCCACACTAGATTGGCTACTGGGAGATCTACGATGGTTCCCTAATTCGGGACCTGGATGGTAGTCAGTCTGCCTCCATCAACGGCATGGACATCTGTGGCAGACACTTTGTGACCGGAGGAGGCGATAGACTCATCAAGGTACATTGGCCGTGGGTGTGGGGGATACTGTGTGCCTTTATGTATGTTTAACATGCTCCCCTTCAGGTATGGCGCTACGATGAGGGAGATGTAACCCACATTGGTGTAGGACACAGCGGTGACATCACACGAGTAAAGATATCGCCTGATGGAGCCCACATTGTCAGTGTGAGTGCAGACGGTGCAATACTACGGTGGAGGTACCCTTTTGAGAGCGGAGAGGGTTTGGGAGGTGGAGAGGGGGCAGAAGGTGGAGAGGGGGCAGGACAGGAGGAGTAACAACATTCCAGCAACATAGTTATTGTCAACCAATATTCCTCTTCATAAGCAACCGATATATCACTTATACACTTTGTATGACATTGTATAGTTATGTGTTCTTGTATATCTTTACTTGTATGAAGAGTTCTGGCATGCTTCATAGACAGCGGCTTCTTCAGTTAAGGTAGCATTATACCTTTACCGTTAGGGTACCTTTAACCGTCGGGGCCCCGACGGTTAAAGGTACCCTAATGGTAAAGGTATAATGTTACCTTAAAATTGACAGACTATCACTGGTGAATACTGATTTAAGTTAGTGTTATATGCTATGACTTATTGAAATGCTATACACAAACAACGTACACAGCTCAATATTCTGATGTGATTGTGCTAGCCCCAAGCTTGAGTCTTGCAGTAATGCAGTATCAACTTGTCTCCTACACCATAGCACTGTAGTGGAGAGAGGAGCAGAGACAGTATCACTATTATGCATGTATGTGGATGATTAGAAGCTTCGTTCCCATGCAGGCTCTTGGGAACGAGGCTATACTCTTGTGCCTGCTACAACCATCAACACAAAGTCATATCCATGACTTGTTGGCTCAATGAGCTTCAGGTTCAGTGCAAGTGATGGTGGATGGGTGTGCCTCACCTCGTAGAGGGTGTCCAGGTCCTGATCGGGAGAGGGTGCAAATGACTGTTGCACGTACACAAACTGAGAGAGGGAGGAGCAAGCCATTTCAGAGCTTATACAGTACCCTCTGCAGTGAGCACAGTTTGGTTCTCAGACCGTCCAGTGGAGACAATGAGCAGTACTAACTTCTCATCCCCAGACCCCCCACACTTGTGCTCCGTCAGATAAATCAGAAAAGAGGGTCTGGTAAAAATGGGCTCACAAGCTGGCACAGCTCTGTTGGAATGTGTGTGGAGCTAATTATTGAAGAATTAATTGCAGGTTTGCGGAAAGCCTAGGCCAAGGGCGGCGGAACAGGGATCCTCAGAACTTGCAGTGCAAAGCACGAAGGTGCCACGAGAGCCCATCCTGAAAGCTGAAAAATTAAGGTGAAAATTTTTTTCCGCGCTTTGCACAGACTGATCAACACTACACACCTCTATGCACAGCCTTTGGCAGCGTTTTGTGTCCTTGCCTCAGCCCCCCCAATCTCATACTGCTTCCGCCGCCACTGCCCTAGGCCTACATTTTTCATGCTGCAAAGTCAAAGTGCAGTCATTAATTTTGTGCAGGGCAGCAGTCAGCACTTAATACACGTGTGTGCAGTTATTTCATTGCATCTGTTGGGATTACTGCTGCACCTGCTAGTAAGCCCATTTACCAGACCCTCCTTTCTCTCTCTCCCTCTAATTTTTCCAACTGGGCGCGTGCGTGGAGGGTCTGGAACGAGACTATCACTCATCTGCTCTCTCCCACAGTCTTGGAACCATATATGAGTACTACTGGCCGTGCAACTAGCTGAACTATAGTTCTCACCACAGATTCCTCTGCCTCACACTTGAGGGTTTTCTTCAGCCACTGAATCATCCACCCAACGGTCCGGCTGCGCTCGACAAGGAACTTGCGCTGTCGGAGAAGGGGAGCATTCCCTGCAGGCTTCAGACTAACCGTCACTGAGGGGGAATTTAGGCCTCTCTCATAAGACTGTGCACAAGACAGGCACTGACTTGGGGGTACTACACTAACTCTCCAAATAGGTCTATGTGTCCCACAATCTAACCTTTCTCGGGCTTTTCAGCTGCCTTCCCTTCCTCTGTAGCGGCCATACCGGGTAGCAGCGAGTGGAATGAAGAGTCACTTAGGTTTGTTTTGTTGTTTTGGGATATTCCAATTAACACGCTCCAGAAAGAGGGTGTGGCTGCAATCGAATAAGCGCACCCATACCCATGCGAAACCGCCCCCCTCTACTTAACGGCATGGCTGCCACTGCGAGTAGCAAGCTGAAACGAAAAAGCGACGACTTTTATCGCAAAGAGAGTGACGAAGGGGAATCGGGGCCGACCAAGCGAAGGAAGAAGGACCTGACTTTACAAGTGACTTTTATATAACTATTGTGTGCACTGTAATGTGTCTCCTCCCCCATTTAGTGCTTGAGCCGCTTGTCCCTTTCTGCCCCCAGGATGTTGTGGGTGTGGCTGGTGAAGGTGTTGCTGGGGAGAGATGTGGGCGGGATTTTTTTGATCGTCCCTGCAAAGATCTGGCAAAGGCATTGTTGGGATGTGTAGTGGTGAGGGTGTGTGGGGGGGAAGAGTGTAGGGGAATGGTGGTGGAGACAGAGGCGTACTTGGGCGGCGAGGACAGGGCTGCACATTCATACAATGGCCATAGGACAAAATGCAATGAAGCCATGTACATGGACCCAGGGACTGCCTATGTGTACTCCGTATATGGAATGCATTGTTGTCTGAACGTTTCCAGTCATGGTGAAGGTGCAGCGGTACTGTTGAGGGCCCTGGAGCCAGTGGGCGGCTTGGAGGGGATGAGGGAAAGGAGGAAGGCAGTGAAGAGGGAGAAAGACCTGTGCAATGGGCCTGCCAAGCTCTGCCAGGCACTTGCCATCAACAAAAGCTGTGATAAACTGGATCTGGTCTCGTGCCAAGAGTTGTGGCTGGAACATGGTGCTGGGAAGGTGGGAGAGATGGCAAGCAGAGAAAGGGTTGGTGTGGAGTATGCGGGGGAGTGGGCCTCGAAACCACTGAGGTTTTACTTACAAGACAGCCAGTGCGTCAGCAAGCGGTAGATGTAACGGACATCACACATTTAGGAGTCACAGGTTTGTAATGGATATGGATGATGATGACATGCAGGTCAGTACACAACATACAAAATGACACACATTGCAACAGGACACATTGCATTTATTTTCATATACAGCATTAAAAAAATCATAAGGCATTGAATAATAATATACTGTACTATTCCACATGAAAACCGATAGTCTGTTCAATAGCACATGTTAATTTCTCATAGAGTTTCTCATAGCTGTCATAAGGGGGAAGGTCAATCCGGTTGAAACTATGGAAGAGAGAGGAAGTGAGGGAGGGAGAGAGGAGGAGAAAAGAGTCAGGACTATTATCTAGCTACATGTAGTTGAAAGTCGATAATCATGCTTTGTGCCCTAATTACCCCGTGCACATGCGCACAGCAGGGGTAGAGTGATCGGTTTGTCCGTCTGTCTGTCTGTCAGTCTGTCCATGGAGTTTCAGCAATGAAGGCCTTGTTGAAGGCTTAATTCAGAATACAAGGTCAGAATTCAGAAAATACTAGCGTCTACTTAACCCACAGACCAGAGATCAACTTGAGAGGCTAAGAAAAGTTGCATGAAAGTCGACAATAGCCCTGTTCTAAGTTATACAACTTGGCCACACCCTGTTTCTAACATTACTGCCACAACTGTATCTCAGTAGGCCCTAGCTAGCTATCTCATTGTGTGCATGCCGTATTGGCAGTTGGCCATAATAAAAAGTAGTGCACGGGTACGTGCTCTGCTGAGCACCTCTAGTTGAGAAATTAACCAGTTACAAAGCTTACCATGTATGGGCTTTGGGCAGGTTTTCTGTGGGTTGAGACTCTATTATGTGTATTGTGAACAGTCGGGGTCCAATTGCTCCTGTAGAGCCTAGTGGAGAGAGAGAAAGTGTGCTCTAATTGGAACCCGCTCACTCTCATGTTGTACTAGTGTTGGACCTACCTTGCAGTGCCTTGAAGCCCTCCAGTGGCACTCGTGAAGATCCCGTCACAAACTGCAACAATCTTGCTCGCTTTTCGTCATCATAGAACTCCACTGCCTGTGTGTATGAAACCAGTCACTATGACAACAAACCCAGGCCTAAAACCTGTCGTAACCCAACCATGCCACTCGAAATGTAGGCCCTACAAGGTGAGATCACTTTTTCCAAGTCCATTCATGCCAAGGACAGAAATGGATGACTCACCAGACTTGTACCCAGGCCTACATGTATGTGCAGAATTGTAGAAAGGGCCTATAGTGACACTTGGCAAGTTTTCCTGTATGTGCTGAGTTGGTGTATTATGTCATTTCTTCATTCAAATTCACAAGGCAGATAGCCGTTGGTAACGGTGAAGTAGAAATTCCTCATCAAATAGTAACCAGAGAACAGGTTCACTCTTTGTAATGCAGATGGTCATCTACCCAAAATTAAGACTGCTGATTCAGCTTGTACAGGAATGACGCCGAGTGTCAACAGACCAATTTTTGCAAGTGGGCCTGGATACGCACGCAATTTTTGCACATGGGCCTGGATATGCACGCAATTTTTGCACGTGGGCAGAATCAACATCCACCATCTGCTCACTTTCTAGTTTGAAACCTTGCCAAACCCTTTCTATGAACCACAAAGTCTCCTCTTGAAGCAGTACAGCCAGGTAGCCTGGGTTCAAAGTGCACCTGGGTTCAAGGCTAGATGCAGTATAGCTGTTCAAGGGTTGAGCAATTTCAGACACGCTACATTCGAACATTCGAGCAGCAAGCCTTTCGGCCTGTCCCCGTACACACCTTCCAGAACCATTTGACGACATCAGTGTCAGGAGTGCAGTGCTTGAGGCGAGTGTTGGTCTTCCAGTCCTCCACATCCACCTTTCCCAGTCCAGAGATAATCAGCTCTAGCTCCTTCTCGTCAAACATCTTCAGGAGGTGGGGAGGAATCAACTCGTGGAATCCCTTCTGAAGAGCTATGAACTGTTTCTCAACGCCTGCACGAAACCGCCACTGTACATAGAGTCTGAAGGAAGGAGGATCACAAATCAACTCATGCCATCATGGCTGTAATTAATGCTACACCTCATTACCTACACAGAAGTGATATGCCAGACAGCAGTAAAACCTTGGCATATCATGTCTCAGATTACATTTTAAGAGAGCAATATAAGTCTTTTCACCTACGATCAGCTGTAATGATCATCACTATGGCATATCATACCGGACATATTCCTTCTTGTTGTCATTGGTGACAGGCAGATCTTGTCCATTGGGTTTGAGGTCGTGGTTTGTGAGCCGTCCAAAGTGGTCATGCTCCACGCTAAAGGTAGTGTCAATGACCCCTTCTATGTCATTGTCCCTGTAAACAAGGTGGCAGGGTCAAACACCACATACAGCACTAGTGATGGGGGCTAGTGGTCACTCACAACATCCATTTGAGGCTGCGGTAGAACTCCTGCTCCACACTCGCCATGTCATCAAGTATTATGGGCAGTCCTAACAGTTGCTATGCACGTATGTGTGTGTGAGGGGGATATATGGTACTCATGAATGACCCTATAGGTACATGCATTCATCTATGCACATGTTTGTACCTTGTAGAAAGGCAGTGTGAATCCTCCATCAATGTACAGTCCGTGGAAGACAGCCATGCCAATCACGCGACCAACAAAGTAGAAATACGATAAGTGCTCCTGAGGGAGTGAGGGAACACAGTCCAATATTCAACTGTAGAGTCAATTTAGACAATTATCAAGTCTCCAACAAAGTTTAGGAGTCTAAGCAATAACTAAAAAACTATTGGGTGTGTGAGAATGGCGTATTAGAGCCCATGGATGGTAGTGCCTACGCATCGTGTTGGCTAGTGTACCCTGGTTAGTAAAAATCTTGAAGTAAACATAATTGCTCTAACTTTGGACACCTAGCATCTGCTACATGAAGAATAGTGCAATTGGCCGTAACACCTCCTTGGGAGCTGGGCCAGGTGGTCCTTCTACTCAAGTTTACATCGTGGGCAGACTCAAAAAATGTCACTTCTGGACCAAAAAAACCTTGCATGATCGTGCCAGACCACTGCAGGTGAGCTGTCTTGGCTCAACCCCCCTCCAAACCCACTCACAGGGTTGATGGCAGAGTCTGGGTTGATCTGCAGGGTGTAGACGTCATCCCGTGAGTACTGGAAGAGCCCATAGTATGGGTTCAGCATCTCATGGCTGAGCAGGTAGATCCACTCCCGTGCAATGCCCCCATAGTCCAAACCATCCTCTCCCCGGAACTTAATCAGTAGCTTCTTCTTGAGGTCTCGGACACGCATCTTCATGATCTGGCGGTACGACTCTTCAAAGACATTATCCCTAGATGTCTCTAGCCGGCAGTGGCCTGTCTGTGGCTGCATCGCATTGAGTTGGGAACGCAGTGTCTTCATTTTGTGAACAAGGTCGCGTCCTGAGCCTGGTGGTGGTGGTGGGAAATTGTCAGAGGAGATGGGAGAGGAGGTGTCCTGATTGGAGACAGCCGTCATCCTGTGGGCAACGTGTACCTGGATACGAGGGTCTACAGGAGAAAGGAACATTTGAAAACCATCATAATATTATATCTGTAAATGTCAGTAAACTACAGGTAATTCCTACCCGTGAACTGTGTCGTTCTGTTGATGTGGTCGACAAAGTATCTCCGGCCGTGAGCAGTGTAACGGGTCTCCCACCCGTTAGGAAGGGTTCCTAGCTCCGAGGGGTCCACCTCCATATCCCGGAACCGAGGGTCATGCCAGGTGCTGACCCCTGTTGCTCGATGGATGAAGTAGACCTGTCCCTGGGGAGTGGTGCGTTGCTCTACGAGTGAATGTGTGGTTGCGATTGTGCATTGAAGGGAGATATAAAAGTGTCACAAATAAGTTATTGTGATTAGAGAATGTTAGACACACACAATACAACTATGGGGCAACAAGGTTAACCAGGAGTATGTTGGGCTGACCATATCCATCGGGCAGCTGCAGCTCGTGGTGGAGAGTGTTCCTACTCATGTACATCTGATGGCGGGTGAGGGCAGGCCGGCGAAGGCTGTTGCGAGTTATGAGGATTGTGGGTGCAGCCCTCTCCCCTCCTTCTCCCTGTGGTAGTGGTAAAGGCGGAGACGGCTAAAAGTGGGAGGGGACAGGCCATGGAATATAACCAGATTTGATAAACATCTACCTGAACACTTCGATCTTACCTGTGTTGTGCTATTGGTGAGCAGCTCTTGTGTGGGTGTGCCTTGAGTGCTTGGGACATGTGTGCTGGGGATGTGTGTGAGAGCGGAGGTTCCACCACTTGGGCTATCTGTACCCTGTCTCTCTAGCTCTGTTGACGAGCAAGGGGGAGGGGGAGGAGGAGGGTGGGAGCCCTGCGGCAGCTGCACACTCTCGTACCCAGGTCTTCACAGAGAGAATAAGAGAGTTCAGTAGTAACAGTGGTCTCTAATTAGCCTCGTTCCCAGTCCCACGCCCAGCTTTTCGTCGCTACTTAGTACGGTAAAGCGGGGAGGGCCTGGTACATTTCCTCACGTGAGTGACGTCAAGGGTAGAAAGGGGTAGAAAGACCGGAAGTTTAACGTGGGCGTAGTGGGTCTCAGAACTGCAAGAAGAGCGAAGGTACCAGGTAACACACCACACGTATCTAGCTAGCGGGGGGCGACTGTCATACTCACCGAGCGTTGAACGTGTAGATGGCTGAATAGCACGCAAAACGTAGCGTCTTCGTTCTGAAAATTTTGCGGTTTTTCAATTACGTCATGCTCACGTGAGGAAATGTACCAGGCCCTCCCCGCTTTACCGTACTAAGCAGCGACGTAAAGCTGGGCGTGGGACTGGGTACGAGGCTAGTCTCTAATGTGGACTGCACTCCAAACAACATTCAGACCCATCCCACAATATGCACAAGACACAGTTTTAATTAGTGCCCACCACCACCCGCTGGCCCACAGTGGGTAGACAAGCCAGTGGGGTCACTGTGGTAGACACACACCTAGTTGGCCTCTCCCACTGTGTAGTGCGCGTGTAATGGTTGATGAAGTACTGGCGGCCATGGGGTGTGGTCCTACGCTCCCAGCTAAGGTGTGCGCGTGCATGGAGAGGGATGATTTAAGCACACAGTGATTCCTCCAGGCTAAGCCAAACAAGTGCCACCTGGTGTATGGCAGTGGTTTACCACTTATCACATTCTTCAGCAGGCAATGATTACCCAATGAATATCTCTGACTTACCCTTCTGGCAACTCATCCGAACTGTTGGCAGTCAGAGCCACTGCATTCGCCGAGAGGCTGTTATGGTCACGTGAAGTGAGGCTCACTGAGTGATTAGGATGTGTGTGTGTGTGTGTGTGTGTGTGTGTGTGTGTGTGTGTGTGTGTGTGTGTGTGACGTATGTGGGGGAGAGGGAGATGGTACATGCTACATTAGCAATAATTTAGCAGGCTTCTTTTGAAGCATGCATTCCCAGTTTGTTAGCACTACAATACCACAAAGACATTTGCTGGTGCACCTCTGCCATGCTGCTATTTCAGCAATGTTGACCTTATTCCATTAGCACCACAGATATGCCAGACAGAACTCCAGTTAGGACCTCAAAATGTAATCAGTGCTAATCAGTTATGGGCTGGGAGGAATGATGTAAGACTTACGTATGAGCTGGCCTCGGATCATTTCTTCGTCATCAGGATTGTTCTTGGTGAGATTCAGGCGCTGGTCTGCAGGAAGGAAGGAAGGGAACCGGGCCATGACCACATTGCATTTTCTGGTAGGAGATAGAACTTGAAGTGTGGCATATTACAAGTGAAGGCAAAAACAGGAAACAGGAGAACCACTTACATCCAGTGTCTTTGAGTCGTGTGATTGTGGTGGGGGCGAGGCGGACACATCCAAGGAACCCTGCCCCCTCCTTCTTGTGCACCTTGCGGTTGTTCCATACCCCCACCGTGACCGAGTCAGAGCGACTGAGAAACCTGCAGCAGTGGAATGTGATATCACATCCTCGTCTGGACAGTAAAAAGGAAGCCACTGGCTTCAGCCCCAGCGTGACACTGCTGTTGGTGCAGCAGTTGTCTAGCACTAGTTCTAGCACTTCCCAATAAACATGAGCAATGAATTGTAGTGGACAAAAGTGTGGGAGTTTCCTGTCCTGAAGAGTCAGGAATGCAGACACTCAGAGCAGGCTAATGCAATGGGACATCATTTAGACTCCAGCCTGGCAGTCTGGTCAGCAACAAATCCTTCTTCTATTCCATGTCTCCACCACCCACCCACCCCCTGGCGATTGTTACACTCACAGGTCATAGTGTTGATTCCATTTGGGGTCCAGGGTAGACTTGATCACGTCAGTCGAGTGACATTGCCCACTGCCATCAACATCGATCTTTGCAAAAGGGTCTGGCAGCTCTACAAAAGGGGAAATACCACTGTGCATTAGAGCACAAAGGCTGCAGGCAACGTGCCCAGTAGCTAAAATTACCTTTTGTTGCCCAATACAATTATGTGTTTACATGTCTACCATATAGTGGTACATGATGTTACTTACTGAAGAAATCTTTCTTCAGGAGGTTCTTGGCCGAGTGAACTACGGTGTAGAACAAGATGTGAACATACTAGTATCATTGTCCATGTTGCCCTAGGTCAAACACAGCTGGAGTAAACTCCATGGGGGTTATAATTATGCGCATACCTGTCAGTCTTAGCTTCGTCCTTCTTTCTGAACCCTCCATGAATGGCGCTCCTGTACGTACGTACACACTACGAAGTGGACAACTGAGTAAACTGTCACCGGGCGATAAGTCGTACTACTAGTTTAGCACTGCCTGGCCCGATCGTCTTGAACACTTTGGAGACCTAGCGTATGACCCTCAGCGTCCATTCCAGTCTATAACCTTCTCCCACGGCGGTCTGTCGGACGAGGCCCTAGTGCATGAGTGCCGTGTCGAATAGCCAGTCTTCTCTCCGGCTGTTTGAAACCCAGATCAAAGTGAAGCTCATGTGAGAAACGACGACGTCATAGCTTGGTGTGCTTTAATTGGAATAAAGTGTCTCCATGGAAGATGCAGTTCGACTAAGGCAGCTGGTGAGATATTCGCTCCTTTGTCTGATGCAACAAGTCAATTTTAAGGTCATTCCTTGCACAACTGAATATATTCAGGGGGACCTATCACAGTTAGCCATACTTTGACCCCCCTTGGTCTATGATCAGGTATACGTAATTACGTAAACCACCATAATTTTTAGGCATAAATGATTACACAGTTGTGTTATCGGAGCATACCTGTGCATTTCCAATGGTAGTAGTTACACAGACCCAGGGGATCCTTCCTCCTGTATATTCAGTGCAAGGAATGACTGTCCTTTGTAGTATAGTTTTGAGGGCCGGACGTGATCTCGCCACACCCACCATGGTCCACGAGACCACGTCCTTTGGGCTCCTCACACTGCAGTTGTGCAGTAGGAGCAGTGAGTAGGAGCATCAGTTTTTGCGGGGGTTAGTGTAGTCTTGCGGGCCAGACGTTCACAGCACAAAATCTGCCTATAGTGACCACACATTCATTTCCCTTCACCGCACGTGCCGTGAACGTCTGGCCTTAAGTGCTGCACTAATTTGCATATGATGTCTCCCTCAGAATGTAGCCGATCCATTTATGAGATTAGCTATACTACACCCGTAGTGTAGCTAATCTCATAAATGGATTGGCTACATTCTGAGGGAGACATCATATGCAAATGCGAATTAGTGCAGCACTTCAGGTCTAGGATTTGAATGCCAAAATTATTCTGTGGATAACGAGAGTTTTGGAGGAGGTCTGCCTGCCCAACTCAACTTGTAGTCTGTCCTGAGGAAGCATGTGATCTATTTCAGGTGTCCTCCTTTGAGGGTGGGGATGTCGGAGCTGTGCGGGAGAGTGTAGAGTTGGTGCGTGGCTTGCAAGGGGATTGGGCAGTCCGTGCCCACACCCGACTGTGTGCAGCCATGCTGAAGGCTGGAGGAAGAGGGGGTGACCTCCTGCATGTGCTGGGACCCTCACAGGCCCTGAGTGTGGTGTACTGCAATGCCAGAGATGTGAGGTGAAGCAAAGTCTGTGCTGGATTGCACGTTAAGCAGTGACTGCAAAGATGACAACCCTAGCTTCCATCATGAGCACATGATGACATGATCGTCATTGCCGCAATGATAATGATGTCATCATGCATTCTATTATCCCCTCACCCCATCCCAGGACTCCCTGGCAGACCAGCCAATTGGCTGAAGGGATCAATCTATCTGTCTGTCTGCCTATCTATCTGTCATCTATCTATCTATTCTACAGTCGTGTGGTGACACAGTGGCTGGCTGGGGAAGTGCTCCACCTGCTCTCTGATGGGAAACTGGTGGAAGTGCTGGTAGCCCAGTGTAGGGAAGTACGTGTAGGGGATGCCCGACTAACTGCACAGCAGGACCAACTAGTGGGGGTACTCTGCCGACTTCCTGATGTCCTATCAAACCAGCTCCAACAATGTCTTGATCCAGCCCTCCTCCCTCAACCCTACTTCACTCGACTGGGAATGGACGTCTTCTCGTGTCTGCAGCGTGTCCACTGCATACTCAGAGGTAGGGACAACCAACCATCACTTCAGGGGATTGCTGAGTCCAGATCATACACACCTCTGTCAAGGGTAGATTTACAAGTAACTAGTTGTCTAGTCTCGTTCCCAGACCCCGAGTGTGCATGTTCAGGGTCTGGGAATGAGACTACTAGTTGTCTACACTCACTTCTCTCTTTTTGACTGTTGTGGACAGCTGTTGCCATTCCAACCCATCAGAACATTTTCTCCCACTACTTGTACTGTGTGAACTGTCTCTGTATCAGCCTCAGGGGATTGCTCTCTGCTGTTTCCTGCTGCTGTTCTCGGCAAGGCTGCCCTCCTGGGACAGAAAGGTATGCAACCACCATGATCATTGTGTTTGTACCTTCACGCTGCATTGTGTCTCCTCCAGATTCTGTGTTCTCCAGCCTGATCCCCTCCCTACAGGAATGTGCAGAACACAACCCCTTGTGGAGGCGCCTTGCACAGACCCTGTTTGCCAGGATTCCCAGCTCTTGTCTGGAGCCTGTGCTGGATTCAGTGGTCCAGTATACCTCCCCGTAAGTCTGTTTGTGCGTAAATCAGTATTCCTTCCTGTCTGTTCTGAAATGATGTCACCATTTTCAGCTCTCTCCTGTCCTCCTGCCCTCTGCGCTGGTTGCTGGGGGACCTAGTGTCCACAAGCCAGCGGGCCAACTTCCTCCTGACACACAAGCTACTTCTGGTGAAGGTGCCCCCCTCTCCGTACGCTGCATTCACACTTGTTGGCTACCTGGCCAGCAGCACTGAAGGAGAAGTATTGGGGAAGGTCCTGCAATCAGTGCTGAGGGTGTGGTCGGATACCTCCGCCCTCAGGCACATGGATTTGCGGCAGCACCTCTGGCTGTCGAGAGTTGCTCTGCTGGGGGTTGTCTGTCTGCCTGCGGGGGAGCGGAGCAGGCTAAAGCCAGGTGAGGGAGGTGCACTCCCACCCAGTGGTGTCTTGATTGAAGTCCTGTTATGTGGAGGGCTGCAGTGTTTGTGTATCCTCTCAAGTGGTTTAGTCTGTGCTACTTGCCCTCAGCACTGCTGCGTCTGGTGATGGCGGGGTTGCAGGCCCACCTGGACTCTCCCCTGCAAGAGAGGAGACACCTTGGGATGGCCGTGGGGGAGGGTGCGATGCACTGGCTCAACCCATCTGACTCTCACCACCTGAAGTTTGAGTATGAACCGTCAGAGGAGGTCAGAGCTGTTCAACAACTTTCACGGTGAGTGGTGGGGAGACCTTGTTCGCTTTGACTCTTGTAAGTGATTTCTCCTGTGTACAGATCACTGTGTGGTAGTGCATCACTACTGTATACAGACCACTGTGTGGTAGTGCATCACTACTGTATACAGACCACTGTGTGGTAGTGCATCACTACTGTATACAGACCACTGTGTGGTAGTGCATCACTACTGTATACAGACCACTGTGTGGTAGTGCATCACTACTGTATACAGACCACTGTGTGGTAGTGCATCACTACTGTATACAGACCACTGTGTGGTAGTGCATCACTACTGTATACAGACCACTGTGTGGTAGTGCATCACTACTGTATACAGACCACTGTGTGGTAGTGCATCACTACTGTATACAGACCACTGTGTGGTAGTGCATCACTACTGTATACAGACCACTGTGTGGTAGTGCATCACTACTGTATACAGACCACTGTGTGGTAGTGCATCACTACTGTATACAGACCACTGTGTGGTAGTGCATCACTACTGTATACAGACCACTGTGTGGTAGTGCATGTGTTGTAGTGCGTTACTACCTCTTGTTCCTGTTCAGGTCAGTGGAGGAGCAGGAGGCTGATCTCAGAGCAGGCAGGAAGGAGGTGGGAATGAAGGAGGCAGCAGGCAGGAGGGAGTTGAGGGCAAAGGAGAAGAGGCAGCCTCAGCCAGTGCGCCAACCCTCTAGGGAACAGTTTGGAGAGGGACTTGTGAAGACCACAGAATGTTCTGACACAGACAGGTTAACCTTATTGGAGGTTGTCCATTTTGAATAATTTTATGACCTATACTCTTTATGCCTACATGTACCTCGTCCCCGCAACACACACACAACACAAACACACGCACACACTTGTTCTATTCAGTGATGACGACTTGGTTCCCTTTGCTATGGGGGATGACCCAGACTCAACTGAGCCAAAACCGCCTCGATACCTCAGAACACTCATCCAAGGTACATGCCTGACTACCATAATTACCCCCTTATCAGGCAGGGTTCTCCCCTAACTCCCCAGTGCTGGTGTCCGGTGATGCAACTCAGCAGCACAGTGCCCTGAAAGTGTCGGAATCCCTCATCACCTCCCACCCCCCTGACCTTAGCGAGGTACATGAACTCACTGCACATCATTACCTCCCTTTCCCTGTTTGATAAGGTACACACTATCAAACATGCAAACATAGGAGTCATTATTCTGTCACTGAACACAGAACATACAGATTGGAACAAATTGGTTCTGTTGCTGTGAAATTGTTTCAGTGAAATCGTTTGTTCCCTCAGTTTGTCGGCTCTGTTTCGCTACTCAAGAGTGAAACCAACAGAGACCCACCCTGCAGTCAGTGTAGTGTCGTTAGTCACCATTTACCAGTGCAATTGAGCGTATACTATAGCTATGTATATGACATGATGGTTGACAGGACACGGTTACGGTTACGGTTACTTCTGCTTTCCATTCTCGAGCTGGCTGTCATGTGTATCCTCCCTACAGGTGTGTGTGGAGCTGGGCAGGGTGCTGCTGCACCTTACTGACAGTTACGCTCTCTCAGACTTTTCCCTGCTGCGCCACAGAGCTATGGTGGCCCTGGCGGTGACCTGCCCCTCTCCTCTTGCTCACTACCTCACCTCTGAGTTCTATGCACCTCACTACACCCTCAGACAGAGGATGGACATACTGGAGGTGTGTGTGTGGTGAAGACTCATGGCTGCCATGTTACACTGTAGCTGCCACTGGTGAAGACAGGGATGTCGGGAGGAGGCCAAGCAGCATTAGCTGTAATGTAATGTGAAGAGTACGAAACTACTGTGGTGATATTTCGTGCAGGTGCTGTCTTCTGCTGCTCTTGAACTCTCCCGCCCACAGACCAGTGAGGGTGGTGACAGTGGTGATAGTGTGAGGGGTGTGAGGGATGTGAAGCCATGGGAAGAGGAGGTTCAGCAGAGGCTCAGAGCGAAGACAAGGATCATTTCAAAGGTGGTGGAGGTGTTGAACCCAACTATTGCATAGCCAGTCTGCTCATGCATTGTACACGTGTCTTGGCATCCTGCAGGGTCCCAGCAAGCCCTCCCCCATCCCGTCTCCTAACCGCTTTGCCCCCATCGCCCCTGCATTCTTCTTCCCCCTCATGGGTGCATTTGACTGTCCTGTGGCCACACTGGACCTGCTGGGTCAGGACAGTTTGCTTCTCGGAACCTTGCTGCATACGCTGGGAACCATCATGTACTGTGCCACGCACACCCCCCTTGCCCCCGCCATGGCTACAGCCCTGCTAGACTTCCTGTGGGCACTACGATACCACAGTGAAGGGTATGTTGTCTCACGTAGAGAAAGCTATTGCACCCCGAGACTAGAGAGTTGTTTATACCTTGAACAGTTGATAACTGAAAGTTACTGCTTAGTACTGTTGACTGGTAGTGGCCTGCACATAATTCACTTGCAGACATCATGCAAGTATCAAAATCGATACTGCTGACTCAAGAAATCGCTCATTAGTCACCAGACCTTTTCCTCGTGAGAGGGTGGGGTCTAGGCCTTGACAAATTATGCTTTTTTCCTCCCTATTATTCTATTCCCCTATTCTCAGCATTTACGCTTAAGTTGTCCTATCATTATTCTTCATACTATCCACTCAGCGTTCGTTGTATTGCAGCATAACAGATGCAGAAAGATAATCCTCTAGCGGTGACTGTTGTTGATGGGTAAAGGAGTTTTGCAAGATGGAGAACACTCGCTCTACAGCTACAAAGGATGGCTGAACCAGTAGAATCAGTTTACATGCTGACGTTTAGTGTGAGGGTGTGGCTTCATGAGAGAGGCCTGCACGTCTAGTGCCTGTGAATCGTATTAGCAGATCATAGGCACCTCACTCAGTCTACAAAGCCCATTCCTAACTTATCCCCTTAGGAAGTTAGGAATGGCATTTGGTGGGCTTCTAGGAACCTTGACCATTGCCTCACCTGTGGAGTTGATGGAACCTAGACTGTTGCCTCAGCAATGGCATTCTGCCAGTGCTGAATGACCTTTCATTTTCCCTACTTTGTTGTGTGTAGGTATGTGCGTCAGGGAGTGCTGTTTGCTATGAGCATGCTCCTGGTTGCCACACCCACCCTTCCCACCGGGCTGGAGGGAGGCCTAGCTGAAGCCGTACACTGGGTGGAAGGTAAGAATGTGGGCTGTGTTTCCTAGCGGAGAGATCTTATTCAGAGGAGGCGGCATCTCCTGAGTTAGACAGACACTTAGGGTGGGGTACATGTTAGCCTGGTTCCCAGCAGGCCTGAGTATGGGCATGGCCTGGGAATGAGGCTAGGTACATGTGAGGCCTTATTAACTGTGTTCTCTAAATTACATTAAGAAGCTTTTCTCTAGATCTGGCCCCAGCTGTTTAGTCTCGCGGGTCTGGCCCCGCGAGACTACCAGCTGTTCGGTAGTCTCGTTTCCAGATCCAAATTGACGCTGGGGTTGTTTGGGTCTGGGAACGAGCCTAGCTGTTAGGTTCATTGATGTATGTCGTTGATAGGAATGACTTCCTCCATTGGTCTATGCTTCCTCTTGCAGATGTGCGTGAGAACGATGCTGATGGACAGTGTCGCAGTCTGGCCCAGCAAACACTCGGTTTGCTGGGTGCAGCTGTGCAGCAGGCGAGGGGCCCACAGTGAAGCAGTGCAAACTGCGTTGACGTCGAAGTTGAACTCTTCTGGAGGAAGCGGGCGTGAAGCCCGAAACTGAAGCTTGTCTGCATGGTTATTATGACGTCACGCACTTTGTCAATCAACAGTGTACGTGTATGAATCTTATTACACCCACACCGACAAAAGCTATTGTTCACGTACCCGGTAGATCGTAATAGTTATGAATTCACGTCTACATGCTGCAAAGAGAGTAGTATGTCTAGGGAAAGATGAACCTGTTTGTGTACGTAGTTACTGTCGTGGTGTGGTCCTGGAGCCGGAGAGGGGCCGAGGCGCACATTCATTCGCAGAAAATTCACCACTTCGAGAGAGGTAAGTCCTGTAGATGTATGGGTATTATATTCCTAAATCACCATTGATTGACAGGGTCTCTGCATGTGCTTTGCTTGTGTAGATAAACTGACAGTGGAGACGTGGGTCTGTGCTCTGGTGTCTGCTGTCCTGGTGGGAGCATGTGGTGTGTTCCCCCTGGTTGTGAACCGCTGGGTGCAGCTGGATGTGGGTTGCAGGGACAGCCTGCCTCTCAAGGCTGTCTTGAGCTTTGCAGTGGGAGGGCTGCTAGGTGATGTGTTCTTGCACCTGATGCCAGAAGCATGGGGGAGCACCAGCGGTGATCAGTCCTTGGGTCAGGGACTGTGGGTATTGGCAGGATTTTTCTCTTTCCTGCTTGTGGAAAAGGCCGTCATGTGCACAGAAGTTCTGGAAACTGACAGTCGCTGCTCTCAAACATTAAAAGTTCCCACAACTAATGGTGTTTCTTACATGAGCGGAAGCAGCTCAACGGGAGAGGCTCTACACACTAGTGTTGATCAACACATATCTGTTGACAAGAGACTAAACAAGCAGTGGGTGGACAAAAACATCATCAGTGGGTACTTGAATCTGGTAGCAAACTGTACGGACAACTTCACTCATGGACTGGCAATTGCAGCCAGCTACGTGGCCAGCCCAGCTGTAGGCCTCTTGACGACCCTGGCCATCCTCTGCCATGAGATTCCCCACGAGATCGGGGACTTTGCCATCCTCCTCAACTCGGGTTTCAGCTGTGAGGGTGCTGCAAAGGCTCAGTTGGTGACGGCTTGTGGGGGGGTGCTGGGGGTGTTGGCTGGGCTGACTGCCGAACACATCAGCAGCTCAACAAGCTGGCTGCTTCCCTTCACTGCAGGAGGATTCCTGTACATTGCACTGGTGTCAATTGTACCTGGTCTTCTGGAGGACTGCTCTCTGTTTCATTCCATTGTGCAACTATTGGCAGTGGGGTTAGGGGTGGCAGTGATGGCCCTTGTGACCATTGTAGAGAAGAAAAGTTGCGCACACATGCCTCCTCTCTCAACCATTCATGATCACTTATAAGCTGTACTGCCTTGTCTGTGAATTTTTCTGTGTTTAAATTATTATCCATGAACATCAAACACAATACACGAGTATCAATAATAATATTGCTTTGCACAAACGAAAGATGCAGTGAAAGGAGCACAATTTAGTTCTGAGACAGCTGCTATGTGTCTGGAGCACTGCTCTGCAAAATCAGATTTTTGATCTCCTCACCACTGCACATGTCCAGTATACTCAGTACGTACTCCTCCAGGTGGGGTGGGAGGCTGAATGAGCTCAGCTCCACTCCTGTGGAGCACATGACCTGGCGGATATTCACACGTACCAACTGTAGGAGAGTGCGGGGGGTGTCTGTAGGGGAGAGGGGGGCACAGTGACAATAAAAATTAATATGGGTGACGGGTACATAGTAGATTTATTGGTTTACGTTTTTAACTTGAATTTAGACCAAGCAGAAGTTTATATAAGTAAAGTGCTGGTACATAATCACGCAGGTTGGACACATTTTCTGCGCACGTGACTATGCACTGCGCTTGAACAGAAATAATTGCGTGTTTTACGTTTCTAACCTCGCCAGCCTCGTTCCCAAGTCAATATGGCCTGGGACCGAGGAAAAACGTAAATTTCCAACGAGAAGTGAAGCTACAGTTGGGGAGTTTGAAAAGTAGGAGTACGTTGAAGACGCTTCGGGTTGGGAAGGCTTCCAGTTGGAGTACTGGGAGTGTGGCTTCTTCACCATCCCACACGGCCAATCCTTCAAGAGGCCATACAGTCTAAGTGACCCAGGGGTTGAACGAGGTTGACGGCATAATATTATTTGGAATCTTCTCCACTGGAGCTTTTAAATGATGTCAAGTTTGTTGAGATACTCATGAAGACTACTGAGAACACAATACAGTATAGTAAACCTCCATATAAAATCGCCTACACAAGTAGGTCACATGACCGTGTCCAACCTCCTCTGATAATCACGGTTGTGTAGCAGAAAAACAATTGGGACATTGCTACATGAGTGCATAATGATGTAAAGTGTGGAATGTTCTACATGTCGAGTCAATATGATTGTACATAGCATCTAATCTGCATGAACACTATCAGTGGGATAAGCATTTGTTTTTACCTGCCACTTTGTCAAGGTAGTGTACTACTGGTGGTGACAGGTCTTCCTTGTCTGCTTCATTCAGCTGAGCTCCGTACTCCAGTAGCAGCGGGACCACACGGTAGAACTTGTTCACCAGGGCCACCCCCAGGACACTGAGACCTTTCTCATTCACTGCATGAACATCACAGCCACTGTCCAACAGCATCAGGACACACTCCTCGTCTCGGCTGGCAGCAGCGATGTGCAGGGGTGTCTGGTGGTGGTGGTAGTCCTTCACCTCCCTTCCTGCTCCCAGACGGAGGAGAGTCTTGATGCAGGGGAGTCGGTCCTGGACTGTGGCAATGGCCAGGGGAGTCTGTCCCCAGGACTCTTGTGCATTCACATTGGCCCCCCACTCCACCAAAAGCCGTATAATATGGTCGTTGCCCACAGAGGCAGCAATGTGCAGCGCAGTCACACCAAACCTTAAGAGACAGAGAGGAAGAGGAAGTATATCCCAGGCAGTTCCTATTTCAGTTACAGATCACTGGCTGGCTGGCACAAACGGTTAGTGAACTTTACGGACCATGAGAACACTTGCAGTTAGTATCTGAATGGTCAAGTTCTGACATCATTACCCTGCGTGTGCATGTGCAAAGCAGGGTTAAGCAATCGATTTGTAGAAAATGGCCTTAACCTAGCATTTCTACACTTCTCAGACATTGTTACTAGCTTTTTTCTGTAAAATTTGGCCCCACCTCTTCACGAGCAAAGTCGTTGTATACGGCATGCCGGCAGTTGGTCCCTCCCACACCTTGGATACGTGCATATACGAACACAAGTATACGCGATAACAAGTGTTCACAAAAACTGAAAAGGAAGAGACGCCTTGGCGATGGTAGCTGAGCGCTAACCTTCCGCGCAGGGTGTGTTCTATGAACACCTCCACAAGGGGTGGTCACTCCAATATGTGCTGTACTTAGAGCTGCGACCAGGGTCACAGTCTGTGACCATCCAAAAACTGCCTGTGACCGTGTGACTGCGCTGCTAAACTGCCGGTGACCCTGTGACCGTCGCAAATCCACTGTGACTGCGTGACTTTTGTAGTATACAGAGTAATACGGTAAGCCACACCTACATCCGCTGTATACGGGGTCACAATTGCCGGTCGCAGCTCTAAGTACGGTGCTTATTGGCGTGACCACCCCTTGCCTCCAGTCTAACAACTGCTATGGAAGTGAAGACTGGTCACACCTTGTGGCAGTACTGATGTCTGCTCCTAGTTCTAGCAACACCCGCACAGAGCCAAGGTGCTGGTAGGCAGTGGCGATGTGGAGAGGTGTGTGCCCATCTTGGTCACCAACATTCAGCCCAGAACCTGCAGAAAGGAGCCAGACTTAAGCCACTCCCACCACAGGCGTGGCCGCTTTAATTTACGATCGCTATGCGGTGGTCCCCGCCTACCTACATACCTGCCCCGTATAGCACCTTAATACACTGGACGTGTCCACCAAGGGCCGCCATGTGGATTGGTGCGCGACGCTTGGGGGAGCTGGCGAATGGCCTGAAGTAGGAAGAGGAGCAATCACCTACACAGGAATACAGCTAGCCATAGGGACAGTACCTGAAGGCTGCTTTGCCCGCGTGGCCGAGGTGAAAGTGCAAGTCATTTACGCGTCCGTCCTGTGCAGCCCAGAGTACCTGCCTGCTGTGGGTGATACCCATGACAGTGGTGTCCGTGTGTAGCTGATCCGATGATCGACACAGACTTTGATTTACAGTTGCGAGTCATCTGTTCCATGTCATGTGATTTCCAGCAATTTGTTTTTGGATTGCATCAGAATTACGTAATGTCTATAACGGTAATGCCCATATAAGGCATAAGAATGAATGATAACACCTACATGAAAAACAAGTACAATACCTCTAGAGTTATTGCTAATCAGGCAGGGAGCTTCAATTCTTTGCCTTTCATAACTGTTGTGCAGGAAGAGGAAGAGAAATGAGTCATGAAGGATTAAATAAACAACGTGGATATTGGTCCGGCAGGAAGTACATACTTTAGGTATATGTACTGGAAACGAGCACGCATCTAGAACCGGCCCTGGCCCTAATATACCCTAACCCATCGCTCTACTTCCTGCCGGACCAATAACCACTTCATTAAACTAGAGGTGCTCAGCAGAGCACGTACCCCGTGCGCAACTTTGACTTGACAGCTATAGGCCTACCACCGATTATTCATATATACAGCATGCACGATGAGCTAGCTTGCTAGGCCATGATTTACAGCGATGTCAGCATGCAGAATGAGATACCGTAAGTTGTGTTAGAAATTGGGTGTGGTCAAGTTGTATAAATTAGAAGCAGGACTTTCACGCAGCTTTTCTCAGCCTATCGAGTAGATCTCTGGTCTGTGAGTTATGTAAACGCTAGTATTTTCTGAATTCTGGCACTTCTATCCTGAAATAAGCCTTCAACAAGGCCTTCACTGCTCAAACCGCGCTTAGACTGTGGACAGACTGACAGACAAACCGATCACTCTACCCCCTGCTGCGCATGCGCACAGGATAATAAAATACCAGTTTGCAGTGCATTACAGGGTCTAGTGCACACGGGCAATCTAGTTAACGGTCGAGGACGAGATGATGCAAAAGCTGAAGGCAAGTACATTATCTGCCTGAGACTGTTAACTAGATTTCCCAAGTGCACTAAACTCCATAACGCCCTGCAAACTGGCATCTAAACTACTCACTGACCCGAAACAGCCGTTGGTCTTTGAAAAATGTGCATTATCCAGATAATGCACACTAAAGTTGCATTAATGTTCAGTTATGTGATTGATTCTGAGGCGTCTGATTCATTGAGGGTCACGTGAATAGCACTGAGACTGGTTATTGGTCCCCCAGGAAGTAGGGCGGTGCTGAATGTCCATGCGTGTCCATTACCTATACTTGCTACCTGCTGGACCAATATCCACTCAATGCCCCGCTGTGAGGCAACACCATACTGCAGTCACCATTATGTGCCTATATCTCCACAGGAAGGAAATATGTGCCCATAAGCAAGATGCGGTTAATTTCGAATGACATTCCTTGAATAGGAAGACAATATTATTAGTGTGCTTCATATTGAATTATAGCTTTTCCACTATATACGTAGGATCGAAAATTAGAGTTTTTGGAAGACTTCATGCTTAACAAGCAATAGTCCCGGTCCCAGACCCAAAGCAACACCAGCGTGGAGTGATCCGCGCTGGGGTTGGTTTGGGTCTGGGATCGAGACTAAATAAGCAATAGCTGGGACGAAAGTCGAACCTGTGCCTAACAGTGAATATGTGCCTGTAAGTGACCTGTGCTCAATAAAGTGTGACTACAGTAGTTAAAACATGTTATACAATGAAGTTCACACCTTTTGTGATGTATAGATAGAAGAAGTCACAGTAGAGGGCAGTTTGAACACAGCCAGCCACAATAGCGATCCAGTCATAGAAATCTTCCACGTAGAATCGCCAGACCCAATTGGCAATGTAGAGCGCACGGTAGAGTCCCAGAGCAAACAAGTAGTGTGAGGTGATGGTCTCGGCCTCACCAGTCCTGGAGATCATGTAGAGCTGGGGCATGATGGCCATGGACTCGAGGTAGATGGAGAATGTCCAGAGGATCTACAGGGTATTATAGCACACTTGAATAATGGAGTGTCAGTACTGACATAGCAACACAAAACCACTTTGACCACAGAGGAAGCTAGGTATTCCTATCAAAAGAATTAGGGAGATGACCCAGCTAAACCAGAAGAGATCCCAATAGCACTAATATTTTGTGTCTAAATGTTTCTCTTGGGACAGGTTTTGGGACAGGGATGGGACCTCTAGGTCCACAGTCCAGTGCACTAACCACAAGGCAGCTCTAAATTAATGAACCTTGGAAACACAACACAAACACAGGTATGTGGAAAAACCTGAGGCAATAAGCAACGGCTAAAGCAAAGCCTCACCTCCATCACAGAGAATTCATGGTTAACAAGCATGGCGAGCCCAGCAGCAGGGATCACCAGGAACTCTGCCCTAAACGTGTCGTGATTAGAGTCATACGTGGCCTTGAACTTGACAAACATGAGATAGAGTGTCCCATATGCCGTCACGATGAAGACCACCTTCATCACCGAGTTGTAGGCTGACACAAAGTTGGTAAAGATGTCCAGGTAGCGTGTTGTGAAGACCAACGCAAACAGCAACTGGCTCTTGCCTGATATACCTGTTACGTGTGTGCAAAAGCAGAGTAGAGTACCATTACGACAAATTATTGTAGTTAGTCGTAAAGGATCAGTTGGAATATACGGCACCGGAAGTCAGTTCAATACTTAGGGCCAGGGCAGGTACTAGCTGACTTCTGGTGCCGTATATTCCAACTGATCTGTCGTAAACCATGCATCAGCAAACCTCCTCCGAAAGGAGGATAAAAGGCTTTAATGAGCTAATTAATGGATATCTGAGCTGATAAGCACTCCTGTTACAGGGCAGAAAATGCTGCTCACCCGCGCAGGAGCGTGTTCTCCATATCTTCACGAGCAGGATGATGATGGCCAGTAAGTGGGAGAGGTCTCCTGAAAGCCTAAAAAGGTTCATCTTGATACTTACACCTTCCTGAGCACAATGACAGCTTTGTTTGAATCTCGCACGTGGGCCCCTTTGATGACGTGGCAGCTTCACGATTCATGAACGCGGTCTTGTTCCCAGACCGTCGTCTTCGGAAATTGGAATCAAATCTAATTTATATAGGGGTCAGCTGTACATGGTAATCTGCACTGTGGCCTGTTACCTTATTAAACCTCATCTATCATTTTGAGAAAACCGATAAAAAAAAATAACATTGATCTGCAATGCTGATACTGATTGTCTTAGTACATTTTAGTAATGCAGCGTGTAGATTGTACTGTATATGGAGATTGAGTTCGGTGGCATCAAAATTCAGAGGTGGTGTTGGCGAGACTGTCAGCTCTCTTCTTCTCAAGTCTTTGTCCCAGTTGGACATGCTCCGGTACAGTGTTCATGGCACGCTGCTCAGCCAAACGTCGCATTGCACCATCCCGCAGTCCCCCAACAATGTGAGCCACATTTGCACCTTCCTATTGGCAACATCATAATAAACAGTCAGCACAATGAGTTCACACTGATTTTACAACAAGGCCACACCAAAATTGATTTGGATCCGGTGGGTCTAAGCAAAATTAGCTTATAACAATTAGTGGGCATGGCTCAATCATGTGCAGTGCCATGAGGTAGACGGATGGTTGACACACGGAGGGCGGTGCTCAACGAAGGATCTCGACGTTTTGTCTTGTACTGTCCGTCCAAAATCTGGATGTCAGACCATTCGTAAGGCAGACGAACGATACCGTTCGTTGTTCACAATGCCAGGGACGGATCGATGAGAAACAGGTATTATAACGGTTGGGCACCGCCCCGTGGGTCTACCATTTGTCTATGTTGACCTGACCTCATCCCATGACAACTGTAGTAGTATAGTGACAATTAGTGTAAATTGGATGTTGTTAAAGCGGATTTTGCCTAGGGCCTCCCTTGCCCTGTATTGTCCTCTCTTGAATGTGTCCACATCTTTGTGTGTCACTGTGGTTCTTTGTCTGTGACTATGATATTGTAGCCTGTACGCATTGTGCATCACAATTCTACACATTATTTCAGACCTAGTTATAGTTCTAGGGTGATGGTTTTGCCGGAAAGTAGTATTTATCGAGCGAGACAACAGATAATTTCGCCAAGGATTATGCTATCAAAAAAAAACTTCCGTCATGCAAATTTGTATGCCCTTGATGACTATTTTAACACCGTTGACCAGGTCCAATTCGAGTTCCATACTATTCTTTTTGGCTAGAAAATTACAGCATGCACTTTCAATACACTTCACGCGGTGCGCGCACAAGTATCCCGTAACCTTAACTCTTTAACAACCGTAGATATTAGATATTGGAGGTCAATTTCATAGCTTGTAATTTACTTAAACATACCATAGTTAAGGTTCCCATCAGTTTTAATCCTCAAAACTTCACACAGAACTGCACACAGCCATGCTTTCTACATTTGTGACTCTAACAACACCCACTCGTTAACGAGTATGATGCTCGGGCAATGGTAACTCGCTCTAGCAGGAATATCAGCCTTGAACACTGGAATTCAAGGCTCTACAAGGTGAGAACTGTTCTCCAGGCCTATTTACGCTTAAAACCCGAGAAATGGCCCACCTGGCTCAAACCAGGGCCTATTCACAAACACAATGCGGCCATGCTGCTTGCACCCTTCGGGTGCACCCACCAACCTCCCCCTGTCCCGTCCTATCTGCTCATGCAAAAACCTATCTCCAGAGGACATTGCTGGAAGTCACATGATGAAGCTGAAAGTTTCATGACGGCATATGGCATCATTGGTTGGTAAAGGGTTAATAATGCGAAGTTGAACAGTTGGATGGACCCACAACAAATGCAAAACAGTACCCACCAGAATGAGCTGCTTCTTGATGAGTTGGAAGCGAGCATTCCTGGATCTCAGAACTATATACTGGCCATAAATAACCAACCTACGGTAGAAAAGTCTGGATTACAAGTACTATTGAACAATGTGTGTGTGTGTGTGCGTGTGTGTGTGTGTGTGTGTGTGTGTGTGTGTGTGTGTGTGTGTGCGTGTGTGTGTGTGTGTGTGTGTGTGTGTGTGTGTGTGTGTGTGTGTGTGGATGCTCACGTACACCAGTAATATGACAAGCGGAATCACAAAGCCTGCACTGCCAAAGTACTCCAAAGCCTGCTGTCCTTCACAAGGCGCAGTAGCAACCAGGTCTGAAATCACTGAGTACATGAACCGCTTGCCTCTGTAGCAGCAGTAGTAAAGGATTTTGAGAGCCCATTAAACAGTGATGTCATGTTTCATTACACTCTATTATCTAATGCATTCCATACATAGCAAACCACAATATTTGTTTCTCAGGACAATTTGGGCATGCTGTACGTATTTGGCATGCAAGCATGCATATGCTGGATTGGTTTGCATCCTAACCTAATTAAGTTAGCCTTGTTTCCAGGCTCGTAGGCTCTCTCTCCTCCCCCCATGAGCCTCGGAATGAAGTTTAAAGTAGTTGAGTTCATGCATGGGCACCCACCCAACAGTTGACACCACAGGGCCTGAGAATCTAAATTAACACTTTGTGTGGCCTGCTGATCATGAGCAGATGGCCTACCTGAATGGACCACAATCCTGACTGGGCACCAGACTACAGAAGAATAATCACCAGAATAAGGACTGCTAATCTTTCACATATGTATCTCACAAAATTACACATTAACACTAGAGTTAGTACCTGGACACAGTGACTCCGATTGGAACAAGAATGATGATGAATGAGGTGAGCATGAGAAACACAAAGAGGAAGTTGGACCTGGCTGCACGGAACGTCCCTCGCTTGTCGGGTGTCAGGTTCCAAATGAGACTGTACTGTGGAACAGAAGGAGGATTGAGTGAGTGGCACAGCTCATCAATGTGGCCTAATTGTGTACATACCTTCTTGACATAGAAGAGCAAGAAGGATGTGAGCAGGACAATAAAAGGCAGCACGGGGCAGAAGATGAAACCCAACCTAAAAGAGAGGGAAGATGTGATAAACTGGTACAGCTCATGTGATACACTGGTACAGCTCATGTGTGGTGGCTCTGCCTCTTACCAGAGCAGGGACTGGGTGTATATGAGGTCCAGGATGCTCTTGGGAATGTTGAAGTTCCCCTTGCCAATACGGTCCCCTATCCCCAACAACTTGCACTTGAAAACAATACTGTGGAAGGGAAATGTGGCCACTTGAACTGACTGGGTATGGGTGATGGGTTTGATCAAGCTGTTGGGCTTACTGTTGGAACGTTTCCACTATAAGTGGGCTGAGGAGTGAGACAGCAAAGTTAGTGAGGCCCAGCTTGTAAAACTCTTGACCAATGAAGGTCTCCCAACACTGATAGTGTTTGTGTGTGCGTGTGTGTGTGTGTGTGTGTGTGTGTGTGTTTGCATATATGTGCGCATGTGCATGAATGTGTGTGTGTGTGTGTGTGTTTGCATATATGTGCGCATGTGCATGAATGTGTGTGTGTGTGTGTGTGTGTGTGTGTGTGTGTGTGTGTGTGTGTGTGTGTGTGTGTGTGTGTGTGTGTGTGTGTGTGTGTGTGTGTGTGCACGGGTAGGTGCATGAGTGTGTGTGTGCACATATGTATGGTTAGAACATTCTAATGGACAGGCAGAGGTAGCTACTCACTGTAGTGCATGTGGTGGTTTCAGTGTCATTGTTGGTGCCAAGTAGTCGGGACAATCGTGAGTTTATATCTTCACAGTCTCGTGTGGCACTGTTTTGGTCCTCTGTACGTTGAGTGCAACGGATGAGGATGAAGAGGGTGACGATGAGTACAATCAGGGAGGAGAGACGCACAACAATGGCCCTGCATGAGAGATGTGCAATAATGGCCCTGCATGAAGAGCGTGATGAAGACACAATAATGGCCCTGCATGCAAGAGTATAATCAGGGAGGAGAGATGTGCAATAATGGCCCTGCATGAAGAGCGTGATGAAGACACAATAATGGCCCTGCATGCAAGAGTATAATCAGGGAGGAGAGATGTGCAATAATGGCCCTGCATGCAGACAATTAAACCACTTGAACCAAGCACATGTGACCACTTCAGGTACTTAATTAACTACTTATATACTTGGGCTCTGATTCACAGCAAAACTGATCATTTTTGGTAGCCTCATTCCCAGTCCCACGCCCCCGTACTGTGGGCGTGGGACTGGGAACGAGCCTACATTTATGGGAGACCAAATAAGAACTGTTAACTATTTTACCCAACATGTGCAATTAGCTTGACATGGTCTGACCCAACAGAATCCTCATGAATAGCTCGAGCACCATTACTTGCTTCCCCATTAAACCATTATACTGACACAGTACATGATCAACAGCTGCACCTGAGCAGAGTCATCTTGATCTCCCCACTCTGCGTCTTGAACTTCTCAATGCGAGCCAGGAAGGAGAAGAGGAAGGGCAAGAAAATGTTGAGAGCCGTGATCACCGCTGGTGTCACCAGTCCCTCCAGGATGCCAATGATCCCAGTGCTTGTACCACTCTGTTGCTGCACAGGGGAAGGGAAGAGAGGCCCACTGTTGTGCGAGCGTGTACACGTCTTTTAAGGGTACATTCAACCTGTGTATATTACAGTTGTACATGTAGCTAGTCTTACTGTGTGTGTATGTGTGTGTGTGTGTGCCAGGCTTACACGCTGGAGGCTGTACTGAGCAGCAAAGAAGATGGCTGCACCTGCTGCTACCAGCACCACAATCGTGAAGAGGTTAGTGGCAAGTCGAATGACCACCACTTCTCCAATTTCCTGTACTGTCCGCTTGTGTTTCCGCTTCTCAAAGTCAGCCAACTCCTCCTGTGTGTGTGTGTGTGTGTGTGTGTGTGTGTGTGTGTGTGTGTGTGTGTGTGTGTGTGGGTGGGTGTAATGGGGTACATCTGAGATAGTGCTAGCAAACAGCGATTTTTAGCTTCCTCCAGACTAAAGAATTCACATGTAAGGATCTCAGCATAGATATCCTTGAGCTTTGATCTCAGGTTACACTACCTGTAACCATGCACGCACAGGAGGGCAAATGCACAGGAGGGCAAATACATTCAATACGGAAGCATGCAGCCCTGGGGTATGTGACACAAAGCATTTGTACGGTAACTAGAGCCCATGCATGGTTTGTAGCAGGACAACAGAGTCCCTCTCTGGTACACAATTATTGGCAGGCACCTCAAAGTCAGTCCGAATGTGCACACGCTTAAGTTTGGCTGTGTTTGGGTCAGTGATGTTGAAGTCCCAGGCAGTGAACACCTTGTTGCAGAAGTTGACCCTGCGTTTGGAGCCAAACTCCACATAGCTCTCATTATATGCTTGGCCCATTCTGAGGGAGAGAGAATCCAATGAAGTCAGGAATTCAATTGCATTGAGGAAAAGCCTCCCCACCACTCACTTGTAAACTAGGAGCAGTATGCTGCTGACATAGATCAACCCAGTGATGGAGACGAAGGCCAATGGCATGTTGTAGCTGTCCCCCACAACGTCCCCATTTGTGTACCAACCATGGAAGAGCAAGGTTGTGTTGAATAAACCCTGCCCCACCACGAAGTCCAAAATGTACTGGAACCACTCAATGTTGGGAGCAATGTTGCTCGTACAGTGCACGTAGCGGGTGCTCCCATTAATGTTGGTGCAGTTGTCAGAGGAGCTTACCACTGTGACACTGTCAGCACCCTCACGGTTGGCAACCATCTGCATCAGATCAGAGTCATTCAACATAAACTCACAGAGCCGAATAGACACAGGGTTCCCAACATTCATGCAGTTGCTCGACTGATATAGCCTTTCTTCTTCTGGATAGCCTTGTGAACATGTTCGGTCATTAATGCTGATGTTGAGGGGATCCAAGATGTTGAGGGAGCCTGAGATGTTGAGGGGGCCTGAGATGGCGAGGTTGTCAGGGAAAACACAAGTAGCTTGTGAGCGGTCGGTCCTGTCTGGACGGTTGACACCCTCCCAGACGATCTGTGGTACCACAACCAGACCAAACCAGCAAATGGCGATGATTAAGTTCATGACAAAGAGCCAGCGGAGGAAGATGAAGTAGGAGACTATAGCCGTGCCAAAGTGACCCTCGACCTCCTTCATGTGTCCTTTCCACAGCTCATGGGAGAGTAGCACTCGAAGCTGGCTCCGGAGTTTTGGCCATTTCTGTGGAAACAAACAATGGCAGTACACACAAGTTGTGATAACATGACAGTCGAATATGTAAACTACAGCAATTTAACAATTATGTGCTTGACTCACAACATATCTGAATTTAGCCCATAAACTGTCCCTGGCAGCTTTTGGTTTTCGCTCCTCTTCCTCTCGGCTGCATGAAAGACATTATACAGTGGGTCACACCTTCCCAGCTGTTGCATAATCAGCTGAGGAACATCTGACTACCCAAGTCCATACACCCTATGCTAGCTTCCCTGGTCCTACTATGATCAGGATCAGGCACAAAGGGTGCCACCAGATTTTTATATTATCCTCCACCCAATTCCCCCAAAATGAAGTTGCTAGCTAGTTGCATGTATTTTTACTTACTGCTCCGCTATGCGCTCCTTGAGCCTACGCGTAGACTTGCGCAGCTCCCTGAGCCTCCCCCTATCAAAGTTGTCCAGGCCCTCGATACTTTCAACGCTGAGGGCAGGCTGCAATTCGGGGAGGGAGCTGGCACGTCGACGTTGTGGTCCTATTTCAAGCTCTATTTCTACAGCAGTGCGGCCGTTGGAGTTTGCACGACCACCACGGGGCAAACTTTGATGCTTCGGGTCGCTGCGTGAGAAGTCCTTGTTGGAACGCCGCCGCATCGAGAGTCGCTGTCCTCGCACCTTGGCGGGTCTCTTATCCAGCACACCCTTAACAAATTCCCGCATGTTCTGATCTGACGGCTGCTCATCATCGTAGAGGTTATAATCACCCTGCAAGCCGCCCGCGTCAGGAGCAGGGTAGATGACCTGAGGTAGTTCAGCCATAGTCCCGGTGTGGCTCGCGAATTCGCGAAACAGCAAATAATGTTGTTTACATGCACAATACACTGGGCGGTTTCCGGTAGCCTCAGCTCAGGCGCGCGCGGGGCCGGCAGGGCTAGTTTCTGGCTAGCCTCGGTCCCAGGCCTCCACCCCCAGCTTTTGTCGCAGCTTGTGCTGGAGGCCTGGAACGAGGCTAGTTTCTGGCACCTCGCTCAGGCGAATTGGATTATTTTACAATAGTAATAATACTATTACAAAACTAAACTAAAATCATTATCGTGCACAAGTTCTATGTACATGACTTAAAATTAATTGGATTGTAAAAAAAAATTTACAGTGCTGCCTGTTCTTAAGATACTGAGAACATTTCTGGATTGGTGAAGGAGAACCCTTCGAAGACTTCTTCTTCAATGGCTGCTATGACATTCTGGTCGACAGGAGATAGTCGGCATGGTTCCTTCGTGAATTCAGGGTCAAAGTTGCTCACAGACTTCTTCCCTTTCTGTTGGCATAAGACAAGAGACACACACTCATACACACACATACACTCACACAGTCATTTACCCCCACATACACTCACACAGTCTACCCCCACCACTGGACAGATTCACAATCTCGTTCATGCACACATCTACAGGTGTGGACTATAGGACTAAGACAGTTGAGATTGAGGGGAAGATAGAATCAAGTTGATAATAATATGTGTGGTTACTGTTCTGTTATGAGGGGAATCCCCTGGAATGGTTGGCATCTGTCATGTGACCTGTTGTTGGTCTGTGAATGGCAAGTTTGTACAGCGATGGGATTGTGAGCTGGCTATTGAACGCTACCATGAGCCGCATCTACAGTATGACATGCATTGCTACTAGCTTCACAGCATACATGAGCCACTAAGTGATCCGGCTGTCAGTACTATTCTAATGCCCTACAAATGATGGCGAGTATGCGGAATCCGACAGGGCTACGCCCACGCAGGCACAGGGTCTATAGATAGTTGAAGTCACACGCTGTTACGTCACTTCTTGCAGGAGTGCATGAAGGTGTACCGCTCATGTGGTCCTGATCCTAGTCAGCAACACTTTCTATAACACTCACAATCTTGGGTTTGTAGGGAGGCTTCATTTCTCTGCGCTCAAGTTTGTCCCAGTCAATGGCCTTGAAGAACATGTGTCCTTTGATGTCCTGCTCTCCTGTCTGGAGGTTGCAGCCCAGCCGGCGTGAGGGATGTTTTGTCAGAAACTAAGCAGAAAGAGAAACAGAACAGTGAACTTTCTGCACACACCATCTCCACAGAAGATCTGGTCATGGAATTCTCACAAGTGGCTCCATGATATCCATACCGTGCTGCTACTGAGGGGGTTGGAATCTAGTGTGTGCACAGTAGTAGTGGTACATGCACACGCACGCGATGATGTTATCAAGCGAGTCAATTACGGCCTTCCATGGACACATGAAATTGATCTGCACCACTGTGTTTTATATATTCGGCATCAGACTTGCTAAATAGGTAATACCATGTACAGGTGTGCTGAAGATTGATAGTTTGGAATGATCATTCCCACTAACCACAAAAATACTTCTTGGATTGAGGGGTGCCTCTCGCCCCTCTGCAGCACACCTTGCACTGCCCGTAGATGCTGAACCAAAGGAGCACAGTTGTGCAAATCTGGCTATGGGAGGTCTGAATTGACTCGCTCAATTACACAAATCCATTTCTGCAGCACACCTTGCACTGCCCATTTATTATTCCCGTTCAAAGACTCGGATCCCAAATTGCACCTGGTGCTAGCTGAGACGTCAAGCTGAGAATTACCGAATTGAATGCCAAAATGACAGGTTTCTATGAATCGCTCTTGAAACTTACTATTTGCAGAGACTGCGACTACTGTTGATCTCCATGCAGCTAATGGTCAAGTGCCCAATGAGTCAGTTTCACGCTACATATTTGTGGTTAGTGTACCCATGTTCATTCACTTGCGTGATAAACTATCCCCACTTTTTCCGTACTGTATGCAACGAAAAGTTGGGCGATGGCCTGGGAACGAGACTAAAGAACTACCAAAATGCTCTAATGGTCATTGATGACCCAAACTGCATGATGCATTAGAACTGGGCCAGTGTTTAGACTTACCGTATAGCGGGAAATTTTCGTATGGTGCTAATTTTCGTATATTTCGTATGAAGCCTCGAGATACGAAAATAGAAGCTGCGAAAATTTTAACCGTTGAAATTTTAACATCAAATTTTGAACAGGCAATCGAACACGTGGGGCGGCGAGAAAGCGATGGCGTTTTTTCTAGCCTTCAAACGGCCTTGCAGACTCCAGTGGACCCGTCTACACCCGTTAGCCTGCTACGATAACGAGACTCAGCGTGGGAAGTGCGACAAATGAAAGTAAGTCAAGTTCACTGAGCAGCAACGATCGGTGAGTATGCCGCCAACCAGGCGGCTATTCGTCATTTTTCGAAATTCTTCGCCAACAACAGATCGAGGCCCAGATATCAGCATTGTAGACGTACCCGCTCACCATTGTGCATTGCCTCAGACGAAAACAGTAGACGACATGTTACGTACTCGTAGTGCTAGGGGGCGTGGCAATGCGCAGGCGCATATGAAAATTAAAATACGAATATTTCTGCTGAGGGGTTTATGGCTATTTATACGAAATTTTGCACCTACGAAAATATCCCTCTATATGGTATTTGTGGTTGGGCCCCACCCCCTTATGTCCGTCCACCAGACATCATTCGTCACGTGAATGATACCAGGCCTTCCCCGCACTCTGTATTATTGTCAACACATGGAAGAGAATAAAACACGGTAGGCCTAGGAACAAGGCTAACCTACTCACACCCTCTTTCATGCCTTGCCACAGTGTGCAAACATAAACACCATCCACTATTTACAGTCACCTTCCATAATGCTACAATACTTGAGAAACCTTCACGCCATTAAGAGCTGCTCGCAGTCCAGAGCAGAAACAGTCCTCAGATCTCAAACCCTTCAATGCCTACCTCGAAATTGTAGTGATCTCTGACCTCTAACCTACAATGTATCTACTGATTGCAAAGGCAAGTAATCTTGACAACGGCAGTCCGATACTGAGCTACATGTAGGATTTGAATGTGTGCAACTTCCGTCACGCTTTATAAAGGAATGCAACGAAATTACTATCGCATCCAGTGCATCGCTGCACGGAACGGCTGCTATGGACAGGCTTCATTGGTGACGGCACCAGAAGTATGCCATGTACATGTACTTTGACACACACACGATTGAACACAAGTCCATTTCTGGATATGGCTCTCTCTTCCTCCAAGCAAAACCTTGCACCTCTTACATGCATCCGTAGCAGAGCAGTGTGTGTGGGCACTCTGACACTATTGCACAAGGCTTCCAGGCGAACTTAGATGTTGTATGTTACTTCCTGTTGCTTCAACTACCAAGTTAGGGAATACGAATAAGGACTGATTTCTCCCCTCGACTGTCTATGCAATTCCTTACCCCCTGTATGATCTTCTTGGCTGGCTCGGAGAGTCCCCGGGGGTAGTGTACGGGCTTCTCCATGATGTTGTTGAAAAGCTGGTCGTCATCATCACCATCAAATGGGGGCTGAGGGAAGGAGATTGGGTAGAGTGAGTAGTGAGGAAGGTTTCACTTGTACTCAAATATCCTGTACTTGGTGATCCTGTACTCGGGTGAGTTTCCAGGAATTGTGATCTAAGTGCACCCTAGTGCACTCAGTGCACTAGGGGCACACTCACAAGCAAGCAAGCAAGGTCTCCATTTCAAAAATCACTAGTGGGGCTATTCTGACAAATCCATGCAGTTCACATGACAGGCCTCTGACGGCCTAAAAACGGCTTTCGGCTTTCAGAATCAAGAGATCAATAATCCACCCACAATACTTTTTACTTGGACACTGAACAGTTGCAGTTGCATGCACATGACTGAGCACAGCACAACCTCAGGCAACAGAATATGACACAAACAACACAGGAGCTGTGAGTCAGATCTGCAGGACATGTGCGGATGGCATGAACAGATGAAAGCACTCCTTGTAGCTCAACAAGCACTAGCTGTTGTGTAGGCACTGAAGAGGTCAAGTGACTGAATTCAATACACACTGACGCAGGAACTGTGAGTCCTGTACTACAATCAGCTAATGGCATTCACAGACGACATATTTTTTTGCCACGCGGTAGCGTCATTCCCAGGTGCTCGGTAATTGACTACCAAGCACTGCTACTAGCCATGCAGTAGCTCCTATTGCTGTAGCCATTGAATAGGTAGGTCCATGAGTGGTCTCCACCCTTGCTATCGCCATGATCGGAGGTAGAATATCGTGTCTCTCGTTAGTACCATTGGCAAGTTGACACATGACGCAATGAAGTCTCTGTTATTTTGCAGAAGTATTTACAGTAAGACACATGTGCATGTTACAAACAGAATATTGCGAGAATAGAATACACTTCACGCTACAGTGGGGCTCGCTCAGGCTCGCCCCAATAAATTTCATGCAAAGTACCAACTGAGGCAGCCTCTGGTCAACAGTGCATCAGATGCTACAAAGCTATACCAAATAGTGTCGCCGACGGTGCTATTAGCATCTGTGATCAATCCTTGTCATGCATTACACAGCACCAACAAAACAAAACAGCACATTTTATGGAGGTAACTGAATGCTTCCGACATCTCTTGGACACTGAGGTTACATTCAGTGGCTTCAGTCAGGCTCTCTTCCCTGGATATTTGATATCCTTCAGTTTGCCACCAGAATATTAAACCACTCGGAAAGCAATCAACACCAAACCTAGTTTCCATACCATTACAATATGGCTTCCAAATGTTAGCATGTAGCATCACTGTAACTCACCCTTCCCAACATCATCTCATAGAGGAGGACTCCCAGGGCCCACCAATCCACTGAACGATCGTACGGTTGGCAGCTAATGATCTGATGGCAATAAGGGTCATGTTGCAGGTATGTAACTCAAGTGGCCAACACAAAATTCCAATTAGTGATCGACCAGTGTGTGTGTGTGTACCTCTGGAGCAATGTAGTCAGGGGTGCCACAGAATGTGCGGGTCTTGGTCCCGTCCCGAATACCCTCCTTGCACAGCCCAAAGTCGGCAATCTTGATGTGGCCTTCTGCATCTAGCATGATGTTGTCTAGCTTGAGGTCGCGGTAGATGATCCCCAGCTGGTGCAGGTAGATCAGACCAAGGATTATCTCTGCACCATAGAACCTGTGGAAGATTCGGAACATGAGATTTTGTGTACCGATTAACAGCTGTCACTCCAGTGCAGGGTGGAAATACCAATGGTAACTAGTCACATCCATTACGCCACTTCAGAATCATCACAAGCTTCCCAGTAGTGCTCACCTGGCCTGGTTCTCTGGAAAGCGCCCCAGCTCTAAAATGTGGAACATCAGGTCCCCACCTCTCACATACTCCATGACAAAGAACAGGTGATCCTTTGTATGGAAGCACGAATGCAGACCAGTGAGGACTGGAGGCTTCTTCTGCAGTGCCAGCACCTTCCGTTCGTTCAGTGTGCACTCCACATCATCCTCCTGGACTATCAAGTCCTTCTTCAGGCTCTTGATCGCATACACCTCTTTTGTGGACCTGTGCTCGGCCAGAAAAACCTGTGGAGGGCAGGTGGATCGCTCATTTGAAGCACGGGGAAGGGGGTGGGGGGAAGCGGGGATAGGGCTGTACCTTGCCAAAGCTTCCCTTTCCCAGCACCACAAGTAGGTTAAAATCCTCCAGCTGCATCTTTGGTAGGCCCTTGGATTCGGGAACTAGCTCTGACCCTCTTCGCAGTTCAGGAAAGTCAGCACGTAAGCCCTTGGCCTTGGCTGACAGAGTCGCCCTACGGAACTCCTCAATCAGCTAGGGAGGGGGGGGGAATACATACTTAGAGGTCAAACACCACCACTTCAGGGTACATTGCTTTTCATATACTAGGTCCTAAGAACCTGGCTACACAACGTTTCCCCATGAATTCAGGGTTCATTTACAAACCAGATTGTTTGTTGCCATACCTTCTGCGCATCTTCTTCTGCAAGGATTCTCTCATAGTGGCCCTTCATCTGCTTCTCGTCGAGCAACTTGAACCAGCTCTCGATACTCTCCACTTCCCGACAGGATTCAATGATCTCTCCCACACGCATGGAGAACCCTCCCACAAAGTCATTGGCAGTGTAGCGGTCCCAGTCCCACACCTCCACCAGCACACGGCTGTCGCCCATCTCATCCGTCACATCACTGCAATCAGGTCCATTAGGCACAGCACACGGTATGAGGAGAGAACTGTTTACCTACCATGCATGGGCAGTGGAGAATACACTGGGTTTGGGGTACTTACAAGAAGAATGTCTCATCAAAGACAGGGTTTAGGTCTTTTCTTTTCATTTCTGTCTTCTGCTTTTGAGAGCCACTTCCAGGGTGCAGGGACAGCTTGACATAGGGGTCAGCAAGGCCATTTGCATCCATGGGAGGAAGGTTGCGGCACTCATGAACTGTGTGTTGACAAAATGGGTGCTGGTTAGGATCAGTGTTTCCCCCAAAGGGGGTACCAGGGTGCTCCTACTCCACTTCCTGGCCTATGTCATTGGACATTAAGTTCTTCAATCTGGTCACATTTTTTGCTCTTCCTCCCCCCACCCCTTTCCTGTCGGCCTTGGGGGAAACAGGGGATGTACCCCAAAGCCCAGCATGCAGGAACATACTGTAGATGTTGATCCGCTTGCAATTGTCATCAAGTTGGTTCACACCAAAGGTGACTCGGATCCTCCCCCTGCGCTCCGTGTGGTCCGTGCCACATGACTTGGGTACCAGCTGCTGGCAGCGGTGGTGGACGTTCATCCCACAGTCCCCACATTGCATACCCTGTCGCATGAGGCCATAGAGTAAGGTACCGCAGTGGTCACACCAGGTTGGGTGATAGTAGTTACTGGTCTTGAATTTGTGAGGGATCGGCTCCTGGGAAAGGAAGTGTACAATGTGTACAATTTGTACAATCAGAACTATGTAATCATGACTATGTAATCATGAATGTCCCCCGACAAGAAAGTAGTGGGTAAGCCACACTTAGTCTCATAGTGAGATCCTCCCCCTTAGCACCATGTCTACATTGTACATGTATAGAGCAAGGTCTCTTTGGACAGGGCCTCTGTGGACAATCATTTGCGACAAAATACCTTGATCGTTGTCTCTAAACACATAGTCAACCAGTACTTTGTCAATCACTCTGCTTCCTCAATCATTCTGCTTCCTGAACACGCCCACAGCAAATATTGTCATAACTAAACCCCCCTCCACCTTTTTGAATGCTATGACAGTTGGCGATGATCCCTTACTACTCAGCACAATACAGTTTAGCCCCAAGGTGGACCATATAGACCCATTACAGCTGACATCATCACTGAGAATACAGACAGGTACACCAACATGGCGGCTGTTTTCCGTTTGGTGGAGACAGCAGCTTCTATGTGACCTCGGCACCAACAATACTTCTAGTATGCCAAAATGTAATTATGGTACACCAAGATGGCAGCACAAGTCTAGTATACAGAAAATGAAAGTGCAATTGGTCTATAGCCCAAGGTTGACTCCTTACAGTGCCCTCAGGGAGGCTTGTTCCAGGACAGACAAAGGCCACATACTCCAGGCACCGCTTGTGGGTCACAAAGTCACACACTGGATGGGAGGGATAACGATCATTCACGGCTACCACAACACAGTTGTGGTGAGTTGCATACCACCAGCTGACACTAAGCACCACTTACACAGACATTTGTATCCCTGTGGCCCAGTTACGCCCCTGGAGTGGGTGTGTGAGTGAGTAGGTCGACAGAGAATTACAGAGAGTTTCGGTGAGGTGGTAGGGGTTATGGTCGGCTTAGTGGGAATAAGCTACTACCCACCATACATGCAACGCTGGAGATGAACCATCGGATCAGTTTACCAACAAAGCCTATCAATTCAAAGCCCCACTAAGTATGTGCTCTGTCAAGAGAACATGAGCTCCTGTACTGTTGTTTAGTAAACCGTACTACACAACCATTTTAGTTTACATGCATAAACATACTCCACTGTGGAAATCACCACAAAACACACATAATCTTTTCTAAAACACCCTTGGTTTGGTCTGGACCGTATATCTAGAGAAACAACTTACCAGAGGAAGCGACTGCAATGCCCGCAGAAAGTGAACGATTTGAAATAATTGAGCACAAACTTGTGGCCGCGGACCTCCACCACCTGACGTTGCCTCACAGCATTCCTGCGCTTGGGCCTCCGCTCGCGCTCATGGGCAACCGAGTTAGATGATATACCCGAGCTCACCGAGCTAGCTGCAGACATCCTGTCCTTGTAGACTCCACATACAACAGTGAGCGCCTCACCAGTCTCACTGTAGCTGTCTGTCTGCTAAGTCCTTTCAAAAAATGAGTAAACCTTCCGCCCCTGATTAGGTCGATGCGATATAATTATGCCGGGGGCGGAACCGTGTAGGGCCCAGCGCGGCGTGCGCTCATTTGCATGATGTCATGTCGTGAACCCGGTATCCATGGTTACAGTTTATTATCATGACCCATCTGTACGACACGATTGAGCCAAACGTGGTGAGCGAGGCTCTACTGCGGCAGTGCGTGGCTGCACAGGGGCCTGAAGGGGAGGTTGGGAGGATCGCGCAGGAGGAGGGCATAGACTTCGCAGAAGTAACGCGGCTCAGGCTGGATTTCCAAAGTATGTGTGACGTCATCATATTAGACACATGTACCAGATGACATAGTTTGGAGATCTCATCAGTCGCTTATTGCTTTCAGACATCCTTCGAATTGATAACCTGTGGCAGTTCACAGGGCTAAGTCACCTTCAGCTGGACAACAATATCATTGAGGAGGTGCTGGGGCTGGAGGCCCTCACGCAGCTAGAATGGCTTGATCTCTCCTTCAACAACATCACAGCTATCTCTGGTCTTGACCACCTAACTAACCTGAAAGACCTCAGCCTTGCACACAACCGTATCAGCAAGATTGAGAACCTGGAGTCCCTGATCAAGCTGCAGGTCTTCTCCATTGCCAACAACCTCCTGTCTGAGTTGCATAATGTATGTGGATGAACCTCTATTATCTAAGGATATAGTATGTGTATGAAGTCATGCTCCAGCACTAATAAGTACCAACCCAGACCCTTATGCAACTCAAGATGACTACTGCATTCACAGCAGAGTATTCAGCAGTGCTCATGTTAGTAGTGTGTATACATCCCTTAGACTATGGTATGCTTCACGTGGTATGCTTTCATGTTTTGAATGAGGTTTCTAACACCTCATCAAAAAAAATTCATACCGAAATTTATAACCCATAGTCTAGGCCGGTTATTGCACTCAAGTTAGCTGTTTAGGGACCTTTGGGATGCACCTATAATCACCTCAGCTTCGCCCTCAGTAATTATAGGTAGCATCCCTCAGGTCTCTAAAGCAGCTAAGAGACCTGCTCGAGTGCAATAAACCTATACTTGCCACAGGTGAGGTACTTGAGGCAATTCACTCGGCTCCAGTCCCTGGCCCTGGCTGGCAACCCCCTGGCATCTCAAGAGCACTACCAGCACTATGTGATAGCCTTTGTCCCCTCCCTGGTCTATCTGGATTTCCGCATGGTGATGGAGGAAGAGGTGAGGCGCCCACGCTGCAAGCTTGAGAGTGATCTGCACCTTCATAACAAATGTATTAACAAATTTTTGATGGGAGTTGGCTTCCAATTGCCAGGCATTTGCTTGCAACAGACAGAGTCCAGCCTAGTGCGGAATGTAATGGGGGGTTGTGTAATTCTGGAACATGTACACACTCCTCCCATCCCAGCGCTGTGCTGCTCGGGAGGTGTTCCATGAAGAGCTACAGGATCTGGAGCTGGGAGAGAGGGAGGAGGCGAGGAGGAGGGAGAGGGATGAGGCCAGGGACAGACAGGAACAACTGTACAAGGTCAGTGCAGCAACACTGTGTGATGGCTAGCTAACACTGTTGAATTGTTGGATTGCAGGAAGCATATGTAGATGGTCTCCAGGGAAGTGTACTTTTTGAGGCCATGTTTGCTGAAGACACAGATATAGTGCACATCCGTGCACTGCCAGGCGTGGCTGTGAAGCTGGACAAGTGAGTCACATGGGGCATGTAGTGGACAGTAAGGAGGTATCTAACCCCCCTCACTCTGTAGCTACCAGAAGGAGTTTGTACAGTTCTGTGAGCACCTCGCTGTGGTGGGGTTGGAGGAGGGAGAGAGGCGAAGGAGTGAATTGGAGGGGTTTCATCGCTGCCAGAGGGAGGCATGCACCAGCAGTCAGCAGAAGTGTGTGGAGAGGATCAGCGAATATGAACGTCTCAGAACAAAGGTGTGAGACACACATTACAAAAAAAAAATGCCTGGCCTGTGAGTCACTAGGTTGTAGGAATACGTACAAAGGTGTGTGTGTACACTGCAAGGAGTTGCAACTCAGACATAGCATGGCTCTTTAACAGTCCAGCGTAATATAGTTTACTGTACGTTGTGCTTCTTTACTAGTGGCTGAATTGCACTCATTCCTCTAAAAATTATGGGCACAGGATGATCTTGTGGTGGTTACTTAGTTACTGTTGCTAGACAGCTTTTTGGTAATGCGAAATTATCATTGGAACTTCGCCCATCATTCTAACCTCATTCCCAGGCCGTTCCCACCGCCAGTATTTCATCGCTTCCAGTATCATACTGGAAGCGATGAAATACTGGCGGTGGGAACGGCCTGGGAACGAGGCTACATCATTCTGTACTTTGTAATATCTAAGTGATCACTTTGTGTAATCTAGTCTTGCCTTGGCTGATGTTATGTGATAATCAGAGAGTAATCATCATTGGAACTTCGCCCACCATTCTGTACTTTGTGATATCTAAGTGATCACTTTGTGTAATCGGTCTTGCCTTGGCTGAGGGTCTCAGTGTTGTCCTCTCCCCTCTCAGCTGGTAGGAGTGAGAGGAGGGCCAGCAGAGCTACCTGCTGCCATTGGTGCCCTGCAACATGGCCTGATGAAGCTGGAGATCCAGTTAGTGGAGCAGTTGGAGGTAGGCAGCAGAGGAGAAGGGGTGTTTACGAATGTTGCAGGTCTTTAAAATAGTAGTAGAGTTGTGTGACTAGCGCTGATTACTGCTGCAGGAGATCACCAAAGACTTTGAGCACAACTACTCGGACATAGCAGGAGGCTTCATGGAGCAAGTGCAGTCACAGTATCCTCTTAGCAACCAATGGGGTTTTGTTATTTTGTGTAGTTAGTTGTAGGTTTGCCGTGCAGATCAACAGAGCATTTAATCTTGGAGAATGTGACACTACATGAGTCCTCCTTGACTCAGACCAAGCATGACCCAGCTTCGTGAGTTGGAGAACGCACATCATGAACATTTGACAGAGCGGGGTCTGGAGTTGCTCGAGCAGGCTGTGAAAAACCAACTGGAGGAAGTTCCTGAAGAGTGCAGAATGGTAAGCAAGGAGAAAAAGTAAAGCCTTTCTGGTAACCTGAGTGTTGGAATGTACCGTAATAATTTGTACACGTATACGGAGTAAATATTCGTATAGCATAAACAAACGGGTCGTTTGAGTTTGTCATGGCTGATGTGGAGCAGGAGGTGGAGGGCACTTGTGAAGAATGACAGCAGCAAAGCTATTTGTGTTGTCTAGGTGTACTTCATCTGGCTACAGTTAGCATCTATGCACAAGCGGATTCATTTTAAGGTGTACGATTCCAGTCAAGAGCAAACCACAAGAGAAGCATATGGTCTCACTGATTCATTCGGCGAGGGCGAAGCAAGGGTGAACATAACCAGTTTGTATTGAAATACAGTGTGTGCAGTGAATCTCAGGGCATTGGAATTGAATTTGTGGATTTGGGATGGGATATCCATTGAATGGGAATTGGTTATCACCTGCATCATCAAGGGATGTAGCCTCGGCCTCGTTCCCAGGTGCTTGGTACATGTAGTGCCTGGGAATGAGGCTACAAGGGATGGAATGGAATTGGAGTTATAGAGTTAATTCCATATGAATTCTGGAATGTGGTTGAAGAAACAATAGACATGTATTATGACATTGAGTTATGCACTTACCATGAACTTATTATACTTTTCATGGAATTGGACTAATTTATGACAAAATTGTGTTGACTTTTGTCTTGAGTTACATGTACCTGGAAGTGAGTAATTGGGAATTGCATTAGTGCAAGAGCCACTGCCCTGGTGGTGATGATTTCCTAGAATGTAATGGTAATTTTACTTCTATAGGTACCAAATGTTCTCGATTGTTTACATAACCCGATCCTAAGTTGTCCTTTGTCCAGACACTGTTCTTCAGTTTAGCCTCCACAAATCCTCTTTTCCCCAGTTGTTTGTGGATAAAGACACTTTGGTGGGTGCTCTGAATGCTTCCCATGACATGCACATGCTGGCTATTGACAGCAAGGAGGACGAAATCACCTCACGGCTACGGCAGGATCTCAAAGTCCTACTGGAGGGCTTGCAGGTGGTAGAGTTAAAGCGTGGACGACAGAAGGTGGTGGAGATAGAGCAGTACATAGGGCAGCAAAGGGAGGAAGTGGAGGGGAGTGAAGCATTCTCTTCATGAACGCACTGAGATCAGCTGTCGCTAACCCTCGGGACGGTAAAATCTGTACATTCTGTACATTGACATGATGTATAGATGCACAACTGTACAATAATAATTATTCTATAATACAGACGATATTGGCTACTCTTGAATGTACTGTTTCAATCTGTCTTTCAAACTATTTGGGAGGGGTAAGTGAGTTACATCCTCTGAAGACCTCAGTAAACTTGCAATCAGTTCAATGTTCAATTCTTGAAGGTTGATATCTACTCTCATTACTGGAGTGATGTGTGTGTGTGTGTAGGGTGTTGCAGTGACATTCAAGCATGACAATTTACAGCGTGTGGGTGGGTATGTAAAGAAGACATCACAGAGCCTAGTTTTGGAACCAGACCCTTTGCATGGGGAGTGAGCAAGGCACCTACAGCACGTACGGATCGCTTCCAGTATCACACGCATGATACTGGAAGCAATCCGCACTGGTTTGGTCTAGCTGGGGTTGAGACAATCTCTAGGCTGGAATGCTGACCTGTCATGACCATTCAAATTGTTGATTGCAAATGACGTCGAAGGGTTGTCTCCTGGCTTGTCACCAGTGATATACTGTGTTACCCTCGAGCGTTTGACAAAAGTTGAGGGGAGCAATGAGTGATCATATGTGTATTATCACCACAGATTGATAAATTACACACGCAATGTGCCTAAACCCATCCTCCTCCCCAAGTAAATGGTCTGGTTCTGAAACTACACAAAGCCTACCTGATCTTGTGATCTTGGTCGCTTTACAGTTGGCATAGTGGTCAACGACAGGGTACACATCGTACCCCTTCTTGTAGATGCCCTCCGCAGCAACACCCTGGCTTTTGCCATTCACAAAGAATACAAGTACTCCATCATGGGACAGACGCATACCCACACGGTACCCTGCACGGAGTTCATCTAGGTTGACAAAGCCATATGGTTTCTCCGAGGAGCCCACCAACTTGTTGTGTACTTTTTCCGAGCTCCACACACAGTGTTCATTGCCCTCAGGTGAGTATCGAGGGATGTCCTTTACCAGCAGCTCCCCGCCAGATTTACAGCGCATCACGCCCAGTTTAAGCGTACCTGACCACCCTGTCCCATAGGATACTATCTCCACTTCAAACTCAGCAGTCCCCTTCAAGGGCTTTGCTCCATACACCACTCCATGCGCGTAGTAGGAGGCGGGGTCTTTCTTCTCGGCAGTTATTCCGTCTTCCAACACCCTCATCTGGTGTGAGCACACAGAGTGGAATCCAAACTGGACCGTCTTTGGCAATACAAACGTCTTTTCAATTCTGTCATCGTTTCCACTGGAAGCCATAACTCAAAAACATAATTTCAATTTTGTTTATCGGATATTTAGACGTCCAGAAAGCCTATAGCCAAGCGAAACCATGGTGAGCCTTGAGGACGTTGCAGTGTAGTGTAGATAACTGTAGTATTATCAGGACCCTTTCTATGCTCCTAGAACCTGTCTCGCTCCAAGCCCGTACCGTCGGGGGGGTCCGTGACTTCAGCGTCAAAGGAGAGGAAAAGGAAGAAACTGCCTCGACTGGAGGATTTCATCCAAAGCAGAGATTTCGCAGGCGCGATCACCCTCCTCGAGGTAGGCAAGATATTGTGGGTTTCCGATGTACTGATGGATAGCCTAGCAAGGCAGTTGGGCATGGGGAGCTGAGGTTTTTCGGGCGCCCGATTGTTTGTTGGTTACTATGGTAACGGACGTAGTGCATGCAGCTACTGTAGCATCAAGGGCGTATCGAGCCGCCGAAGGCGGTCAATGCGCCCTTGGTATAACTATACTCTATGATAAAACTGATTTTGCAGAAGAGAAAATGAATTAGGTGGGGTAATACAGTTTCGCTTGCATTGAATACTGTGTGATTTAATTAGTGGTGGGTACGGATGCTAATATGATTCACTGTACTATAAACTGGCATGGACCTTAGTCTTGCATAGCCTCGTTCCCAGTCTCATCCCCCTGCATGCGCTGATGAAAAATATTTTTATTCACTGCGGAGCCTGGGAACGAGGCTAAGTCTCGCAAGCCAGTAATCTTGTTCCTAGCCTCGTACCCAGGCCCGACCGCCGGGCCTGGGTACGAGGCTATCTTGTTCCCAGACCACAAAAAAACGGGGTCTTGGGACAATTTTGCTCAGTCCTATGACGTTGATGTCTGGAATGCGGGACAGTGGAACAAAATTAATATTGCTCTCCCCCTTGCAGTTCATCAGGAGCACTGGCAAAGCGAGTGAAGAGACAGATATGTGGATGGCCTATTGCTGCTTCCATTCTGGAGACTACATCCGTGCCAAAACTGTGAGCAGATGCACATAATTTGGGTATACCTAGTCTATCGAGCTAGACCAATTCTCTCACTTTCCGGAAGTTGGGGGCGGGACGGAGTATACCCCTCTGTGGTGTTGCCATGGTAACCACCTCTATACAGGAGTATGAAGTGCTCTCTCAGCGGGCAAGCTGTACACCTGATGTGTGGGGCAACTTGGCCTGCTGCTACTTCATGCTGGGCATGTATGCTGAGGCTGACAGTGCTACTGAGAAATGTGAGCTCTGTTTGTTTCCACACTTGGCCCACTTGATTTTGCCACTCTCTTCTTCAGCCCCTAAAGGTCGGTTACAAAACAGGCTTCACTTTCACTTAGCTCACAAGGTGACTGTGCATGTGTGTATTGGGAAGGGTGAATGTGTGTGCATTCATGCGTGTACAGGAAGTCTGCTATGTGCCAATCAGTGACTGGGGTGTTGCTGCTGTTAAGTTTGGCGTGCCCTTCCCCCAGTTCAATGATGAAAAGCGGTTGATGGGGTACCACCAGAACTTACAGAACATCATCGAAGATCAGGTTAGAGGAGGCAACGCTTAAGCTCTTCTGTAGTTCTGAGTTCCAAAGCTATATAGGAAGTACTTTACTGTTAGTGCATCCCTGAGACTTGGAGATAAGGTATCCATCTTCTGTTTTGTGCAGCTGAGTCTGGCAGCAATACACTACCTCCGAACGCACTACCAGGAAGCAATTGATATCTATAAGAAGATTCTACTGGACAATAGGTAGTAGCAGCAGCATGCTGAATGTGTGTTGCTTGTGTATTGTGATGTGAGCTCACTGTTGCAGGGACATGCTTGCACTGAACGTGTACCTGGCCATGTGCTATCACAAGCTGGACTACTATGATGTCTCGCAGGAAGTGCTGGCGGGGTATGTGCAGCAGAACCCGGACAGTGCAATCGCCATCAACCTCAAGGCATGCAACTACTACAAGCTGTACAATGGGAAGGCAGCTGAGGTAAGCATCAATCTCCTGTGTATGTACGGTACATCCCCCAATGCACATACATGCACACCACACACACACACAAACACACACACACAAACACACACACACACACACACACACACACACCAGGCTGAGCTGAAGGTTCTCTTGGACATGGCCTCTCCCACCCTTACTTTTGCACGGGACCTACTCAGACACAACTTGGTGGGTGACCCCTCCTCCCAGTGCTTGAGGATCCCACCCTCTCATTTACTGCACAGTTACTGTCCCCATCCTCAGGTGATCTTCCGCAGTGGTGAGGGGGCTCTTCAGGTGCTGCCCCAGCTACTGGGTGTAGTGCCCGAAGCACGGCTCAACCTGGCCATCTACCATCTGAGGCATGGTAAGCTAACCCAGCGCAATGTGAGTACTGTACCCTCATCGATATTGTCTCTTTAGACAACCTTGAGGATGCGTATGCCCTCATATGTGACCTGGAGCCAAGCAGCCCCCAAGAATACATTCTCAAGGCGGTGGCCAACACCGTAATTGGACAGGAGCATGGATCAGTGAGCCCCTCTCCAGTTTCCAGTTAGCTGTACATGCAGTAATGGTGATTCTGGCTATTCTTTGCTGTGCAGCACGAGAACCTGAAGCTAGCACAGCAGTACTACCAGCTGGTGGGCAGCTCAGGCAGCGAGTGTGGTGAGGCATGCTGCATGCTGCAGGTAGTAACATAGAAGTTTGATTTCTGACCTTTGATTTTCAGATACTATACCGGGTCGGCAGTGCATGGCCTCTTGTTTCTTTCTCTTGCGGCAGTTTGAGGATGTTCTCATCTACCTCAACTCCGTCAAGGTGAATGCCCTCAGCTATCCAACTGGTTAGAAGGCACATGGTGTGGTTAGGGATACAGGAGCCTGGGACATGTTTATGGTATCAACAGTTTTGCAGGTGGTAGTCCCACCACAACAGAGCAAGTATGAGCATGGATGCTATTCCCCCCCCCCCCCCCCCCCCCCCCCCCCAGAGTTACTTCTTCAATGATGATGTCTTCAACTTCAATTATGCTCAAGCAAAGGCGGCAACAGGGAACTTTCAGGAGGCAGAGGAGATATTCCTCCTCATCAATTCAGACAAGATAAAGAATGACTATGTCTATCTCAGCTGGCTAGCAAGATGTTGTGAGTTTCCATACCACCTCTCAAATTCTGGTCTCACCCCTCTCAAATTCTAGTCTCACCTCCTGCAGTGATCATGAACCGCAAGCCACAGCAGGCATGGGAGCTCTACCTCAGGATGGAGACATCTGCAGACTCCTTTAGCTTGCTCCAACTCATTGCCAATGACTGCTACAAGGTACACGCAGATCACGAGTGTGACTATCATAAACGGTGGGCACACTAGCTTACCTTTCAGCCTGAACTGTGTGCAACTACTCCATGTACTAGCCTCAGTCCTAGGCTGTGTTCACTCTTGTAATGTGTCTTAAGTACAGAAAAGGAATTTTGTTAGCTGCATGCATGCTTCGAGATTTTGGTTAACCTCACTCCACAGATGGGTCAGTTCTACTACGCTGCCAAGGCATTTGATGTTCTTGAGCGGTTGGATCCTAACCCGGAGTATTGGGAGGGCAAGCGAGGAGCCTGTGTGGGTCTGCTGCAGCTGGTCATTGCTGGCCACGAGCCACGGGAGAGCATGAAGGACGTTGTGCAAATCCTACGTGGGACAGCCCAGCCCCAAGCGGAACTCATCCTTGTGGTGATCAGGAAGTGGGCTCGTGAAAACCGATTTCCCCTTCCTGGACTATAACATGCACATTCTCGGCCCAGACCCCAGACTACACACACCATAATAGTGGTCATGAAGCAGTACTACACATAATTCTTGTCATCTTTTTCAACATGGAGATGATCAAAACTGCTGTCAATAGAATTGCACAACAATGCTCCACAGTTCACTTTCTTCTCCTCTTACCAGGCAGTAGAATGCCTTCATACTATAATGTGTGCGTGCGATGGGTGCAGTGCATGTGAGTGTGTATGTGAGTGTGTGCGATGAGTGCGTGTGCGAGTACTGCTGATATAATAGAACTCTCCATTTATCCATACTTAGTGCTACTCACGTGACCCTCAACGAATCAGACGCCTCAGAATCGATCACATGACGGAGCATTAAATCGCTTATTGCACACTTTAGTGTGCATTATCTAGATAATGCACACTTTTCAAAGATCAAAGGCTGTCTCGGGTCGGTGAGTTGCACTAAGTAGTTTAGATACCACTTTGCCGTGCATTACGGGCTTTAGTGCACTCGGGCAATCTAGTTAACGGTCTCGGGCGGATAATGCACTTGCCTTCGGCTCGTGCATTATCTCGCCCTCGACCGTTAACTAGATTGCCCTCGTGCACTAAAACCCGTAATGCACGGCAAAGTGGTATATAAACTAGAGGCAAAAAATTTTCTCTGAAAAATTAAAAAGGATTTAGTGATGGCCTGTCACATTCGGAATTATTCCACCTCTCGAAAAAGCTAAGAAACAAGGAGAAATGCCATCAACCAGGCTCAGTCCCATCCCATTATAAAATGTAGAATTTAGGGACGGGATGGGACTGAGCCTGGTTGATGGCATTTCTCCTTGTTTCTTAGCTTTTTCGAGAGGTGGAATAATTCCGAATGTGACAGGCCATCACTAAATCCTTTTTAATTTTTCATAGAAAATTTTTTGCCTCTAGTTTGTGCAATTTTTCAAGCGCATGAAATGCGTAACTGCTTAGTCATGTTACGTGCAATGTCACCGTAAGGGTACGGGGATGTATGCCCTGATGTCAGATTTTAAGATGTTGTGTTGCCATGTTAGCCTCGTTCCTAGGCTCGAGCCTGAGACTACAGGCCATGTCAACAAAGCAAAGCTGCAACAGTCTCTCTTGATGGACGTGGACCTTCCACTGGGCACTGAGCAGGCTTTGATGCTTCATTCTGTTTATATTATTCCATGTATTTTGTTGTCATGAATGTTTAGTGTTGTCTTTGCGGGGCGGACATGGGGTGGGGCTCACCCTTCATCAGATCAGAGAGCTCGATGGCAGTCATGTAGGTCATGTGCTTGCAATGGCTCCAAGTACGTTCAAAACTCTAGCCTCACAGTGTTGGTCAGACGTTCTGCACTGTACGTCATGAAAACAAAGCCACGCCTCCATGATGGCAGAGTCACGATAGATCTTGACAAGAACAGGTTGGTAGAAATTCCTCATAGCGGTAGGAACCACCAGACGACGGATTCACAAGGATTCTGTTAGTGTACCAAACGCAGCCATCACAAGCAAAAAGAACACAAAATGCGCTTGCATTTGGATTGCGCATGCGCAATTGGCGAACGCGTGACCTCATTGCCTCAAAATGGCGTCGTGCTAGAATGCCATCGGATCGTAGCTAGCTATAACTGCTGGTCTTGCCAGTTTGCAGACAAAAGTGGTCAGGGCGAGTGCTACGGCGATAGCGGTGTTGTCCTGTGCGTAAATTAGCTCAAGAAGTGATTTAGTTGGTAAGCTATCGTTACGCAAAGTCTTGTATGAGAAAGAAAGAAAGAAAGAAAGAAGATGACGAAATCGGACTTTTCTCCGCGACTTGTTCATCGACTCCCGCGTACTCTAGGGTAGGTTTGTAAGTGTTTTTGTGAACTGCTAGGCAGTATCATTCTGTCTGCATGCTTGGTTTGAGGGGTTGTATCTTCGTTGGCCGTATCCTGCTGGTGCATCAGTATGGTAAAATCGAAATTTCCTTGGCCATCCCTAAATAGAGAACGCTACCGCGTTCTCTGATATTACTTATCCATCCTAACAGCCTAAAATATTGTTGCAATCAGGGAGCAGCAGCCAAAGCGGACGCAATCGGGGAGCAGCAGCTGAAGCACACACAATTGGGGAGCAGCAGCTGAAGCAGACGCAATCAGGGAGCAGCAGCTGAAGCGGATGCAATCGGGGAGCAGCAGTTGAAGCGGACGCAATCGGGGAGCAGTAACTGCACAGAGAGCTGTCCGGTGCCGGATTTCTCACGTAGGCGAACAAGGGGGAAAGTAGCTGAACGAGTGAAGCAAGCGAAGCTACTTGAATATTTTATAACATGTATGATCATGACAGCTGGAACGTTGCCATGTGCTGATTATATCCATCATGAATCATGTGTACCAACCTCATGAGGTCAGTATGTTTGTGTGTCACGAAAATAACCCACTATACGGTAGCCTCGTTCCAAGGCCTCCACCCCAGCTTTTGTCGCTTGCAGTATGAAAAGCGTGGAGAGGTTTCACACGTGATACATGCCGCGACCATCATAAAACGTCATCCATTCAAGACCACTATGTACTAGTACAGTAGCTACGATCGCATACGGAGACAAATCAACAGCCAGAAGAGAGCCACACCGGCTTATCCAAGCTAGAAGTCTTACCTTCGAAGTAGTGCTGAGCTGCAACTGTTGCACTTTCCAGAGCGATGGCTCACTGCACGGAGTGAACAGTCAAAGTGCTTCGAAGTTATAACCGTTGTATTGCAGCCATCTCTCAGCGGTTTTGTTTCAAATCGAGGTATGTTGTATAGGTAGGACCTGCCTCTCCTCTGGAGTTTGTCTGGTCTCTGTAGCGTCTCTGGAACAGGTGATAGCAAGTTGAAAACCGTGAGTATGTATTAACAGAATCCGTGACGTCAGCGGCGGCACGCATCACGTGCAAAACCCTTCTAGGCCTTCTCCGCGCTTTTCGTACTGCAAGCGACAAAAGCTGGGGTGGAGGCCTGGGAACGAGGCTACTATACGGTAATTAGAGCAAGTACAGTGCAAAACTTCAGGATTTTTTTCTACCCCCCACATACCTTTTGCTGAAACCACTTCATTGCTTCCTCCTTTGTGACACGGTGTTTTGCCCCAATCCTGCTTTGCTGTCGCTTGCGGTAGGCTACACGATAGCCTGGCCGCCCCAGCACAATGTAGAAGTCCATCCCATAGATGCCAATACCGGGATCGTATTTGATGCCCAGGTCAATGTGCTCTTGGATGCCAAAGCCAAAGTTACCGGTGTCAGAGAAGTTGTCCTTGCGCAACTCGTACTCTCGCACCTTCAGCCCCTTTTCAAGGATCTCCTCCGCCTTGGCTCCTCGCACAGTGCAGTGCACGGCAATCTTCTCATTGCGGCGGATTCCAAAGGAACGTACAGTGTAGCGTGCTGCATGGGAAGGGCAAAATAAATGGACAGCAACAGGCAATAATTATGTGTTCCCATCAGACAGAAATGAAATCCTATGGCATATGCCTACATATCATAGTTGTGCATTATTATGTGCATGCGCATAATATATATTATATCTACACAGGAAGGAAATATGCGCCTAATAACAAGAAGAGCTTAATTTTTAATGACATTCCTCAAATAGGAAGTGTGCTTCATAAAAATGCGCATGGACCATATAGAGATTTTATGTCGTGGTTGTACGGATGCAACACAGTAGTCTAATTTTCCCAAGACTTCTGGGAAACTAAATGTATGTGCAAACAGTAGATACCAGGCCCTTTTTGGGGGGGGGGGGGGGGGGGGCTGGGCTGGGTATGAGGCTATGGTTCTCCTAACACCAGGCAGGGTGGGGCCTGGGTAGGCTCTCCTAACACCAGGGGTTTCATGTACTCACCTTTGGAATACACAGGTGTCTGCTTAGTGAGGGCTTCCAGCACTTTAGCAGCCCTAGTGAGCCTGTCCCCACTCTCCCCAACACAGATGTTCAGACATAGCTTCTGCACCTGCAGCTCCCTCATTCGGTTCTCTCCCTTGCCCTATTTAAAGACACATTGAAGCGTAAATACAACACCTACGCCCCTCTCAGGTATCCCTGGCTATGTGGACTCCTTGGTGCATGTTTTGATTGATTGTTTCTGCTGCTGAGAGTCTCAGAGGAGTGCAAACCGAACTTAAAACGAAGTTCCAGGATACAGGTGTGGGGCAGTTTATACCAACTTTTATGGGTATAAACTGCCCCATAGCTGACTCCCAACATATATGGCACTGGCTACAGTAAGTAACCCCATAAATACGTCCACAGGTTACTCCTCGACTAAGATTCAAGCAGATACATCTACTACACTCACCGCCATATCTCGACCAAACACATGGGCTCTGAAAGGGATGTACAATTATGCGCATGCGTGTAAACTTTGAACTTTGACTTCGGGCCACAGCCCCTCCTACTTTCACTATGAAGCTGCTGTCGTTCCTGCTTTTGCTTACAGGCGTTGCCGCAAGTGACAAATTTGACGGTTAGTTGCTGCTCGGATCTCTGAAGTGCAGTTCAATAAGTGATGCTTTTATTTTTCAGGGGTGGTTAGACCAGTTGGTGATGGGCGTTATGAAGCCTACATGATCCCCCCAGCTACCGCCAACCATGCTTCCTTTGTAGAGCTGCTGCCTACTGGAGATCTGTTGATGGCGTGGTTTAGCGGTACAGCAGAAGGGGCTAACAACTGTTCCATTGTAGTTGCTCGACTAGCAGCAAATAGCACCCAGTGGTCCATGCCTGTGGTTGTCTCCCGCAGAGAGGGCTACTCCAACCAGAACCCTGTGCTCTTTCTTGATCACACCCAACAAGTGCTCTACCTCTTCCACTCCCAGCAGCCAGCCAATAGCCAGAGCGTTGAGAACAGGGAGGACCATGCGCATATCTGGCAACTCAAGTCTCAAGATGGCAGAGGAATCAACTGGACAGCTCCAATGCTACTGTTTGAGAAGGATGGCTCGTTTGACAGAAACCGGATCATCCTTTCCTTAAAAGGAACATGGATATATCCAATTTATTACTCAGGTATAGTGACACCCCCTGCCTATAGCTACTACATTCATTATGCTATACGAAGTATTTATTAGTGTGTTACTTGAACTCCCCTTAGTGGATGGTGATGAGAATCAGTACTCAGCTATGAAGATCAGCCAGGATCACCAGTCATGGAAGGGCTACACAGTCAAAAAATCCAACTACCTGGTCCAGCCATCAGTGATCCGTCCTAAACCATCTGTCTCTAATCTGTTAGCATACTTCAGGGACCGCCGGGCAGGTCATATCTACTCCTCAACGTCTGGCGATGAAGGTGTATCCTGGGAAGTGCCTCAAAAAACAGAACTGCCAAACAACAATGCCGCTATCGAGGCATCCACCCTCCAGAGTGGGCACATTGCTCTTGTGTATAACCCTACGAACAAGGACCGGTATCCTCTTCGCATCTCCCTCTCAGAGGATGGTGGGAAGACATGGCCACACTCACGCGATCTGGAGACTGGCCCCAGTGGCTCAGAGTATAGCTACCCCACAATCTTGCAGTCACCCGATGGCTACATCCACGTTTCGTATACATATGACCGAAAAACCATCAAGTATGTTAGATTCAAGGAAGACTGGATTATTGGCAGTAAATGAATTGAGACTGTAGTAAACAATGTTGACATTGCTATATAGCATAAATGGCAATATCCACTTTGACCTCGCTTCTTGAGAGTCTAGGAGCTATTCATGTTATGTCTGTCCCAGGCCTCTGAAGGCTAGCCTCGTTCCTGGACCGAGGTTAGTTATCCCATGCACGTGCATGCACAGCAAGGGGTAGAGTGATTGCTGTGTCTGTCAGTATGTCAGTAGTACCAAGAGTTATGAACTCTTGGTAGTACCAGTATGTCAGCACCAGTATGTCAGTCAGGTCAGTGTACCTTTCGGCCAATCTGCTTTCAGCTGCACGGAGCCCCCTCCACCAGGGACCTCTGGAGAGGCAAAATCCTCCCTCCCCCTCATTCTTGGTACGGGCACATACTACCCAAGACCCGTGAATTGAGCGCCCACATACCTCGTTCCCAGCTTTTTGTACTGTATGCGACTAAAAAGCTGAGGAGGAGCCTGGGGACGAGGCTAGACATGTCAGTTAACAAGCTTAAGGTAAGCATACCATATGCATGGTACCACTGTGTAAGTACATGTACTACATGACAAGGTGGGCATACCATAGCCTCGTTCCCAGGCCCGCGCGCCGTGCAACCGAAACGGCGCGCGGGCCTGGGAACGAGGCTAGGCATACCATATACCACTAGTATAGTACTAGTATAGTACTGGTAAATCATCCACTCTCATGCGCCAAACATGCAGCGCCAAAAATAGAACATGCAGCGTCATTGCATTACATCATCGAGTAAACAAATCCTCGAAGACAGTGATGAACATGCATTTTGATGCGACATGAGTTCAGCAGCTGAGGTAGTGGTTCAGGAATTGTTGGATGGCGTGTTTGAGGACGTCTTCCAGCGCACAGAATGGGACATTACCGCCAGGATCAAGGATGCGACAAGGAGGTCGCACACAGTACACGGGCCCCACTTCAACTTGTGTACACTGGTTCGTGTGCTGCATCCATCGCGCGTGCTGACTTGTTTTAGTTTACGCAGGGGGAGAGCTGAAATACTGCAGCTGCGGTGTGTAGAGCAGCAGGCTTCAGGTAAAGGGTCAGCCGATGGTTGTATGATCATGAACCTGAGGTCATAGATCGATACTTACCATTGGACTGTTTACAATGCCCTACATGCAGTCTTGATCTCTAGTCGAACAAACTAGCCTTTGTTAGCTCTCTCCAGCATGCAATCGCTTTGAGTTGATCCGTGCTTGGGAAATTTGAGAGGCTAGCCCGCTAGACTATCTTGATCACATAGGAACAGATATGATTCCTAACCTTGTTCCCAGGCTCCTGCGCTGTGTGCAGGGGGGGGGGGGGAGCCTTGGAACGAGGCTACAAGATATCCCTCCGAGTTTGTTTCTCGGACATCCATGTTTCCATCGAAGTCTGTCTGTGACTTTGCTGTTTCGCTGTGTTTAGCATTTATAGTACTTGCATGCCCTTTATCCTTCACTGGTCCAATACACCTGTATTTCAGGCTCTGTGCATTGTTTCCCACACACTATTTCTTACCCCCAGGCTACTGTGGACATTATGCACTGTTCTTCGCCTTGTGCTGTTTAGAGTGCTGCTGTACTGAGCTGCTGTCCGATTGTGAAGGCTTCCTCACTGAAACAAGCTGTGTGGGTGGCTTTTGGAGAAGGTGGAGCTTGCCAGACTAAGAAACATATTCCATCACTGAACAGCAGACCAAATGCTGTCCTAGTCTCGGTCCCAGACCAACCCCAGCGCAGACCGCTTTCAGTATCACGTTTTTCCGCGCATTATACTGGAAGCGATATAATTATGTGCTGGATGAAAGTCTGAGAGTGAGACCAGGAGTGCATCAGTATATATGCACTCCTGATGAGACTAATACTGTCCTAAAGATTAAAGGGCACATTTGATATCTAGTTTGAAATGGGAATGCTTTTGCAAATAAGATTCACCAGGAGTTGTAGCCAACCCGTATAAGGCATTTTTGTGCTATAGCTAATCGGAGAAAGATGGAACCCTAACAAGTACGGTAGTTTGACGCTCCTTCGCGGCGCTCATAAGCTCCTGGATTCACGGCCTTAGTATTTATTATATTCTTGTCTATTGCCATTTGCAGATACTGGAAGTCAATAGGGACCCTTCTGGAGCATGTCGCAGAGAGGGAGGAAGAACTGTGGTGGCCATGGACTGCTGAGCATGTGCTGACAGGAGACATGGAGCGCTCCTACCTTTCCTACATTCTGGCCAGTGATGCTCATGTGCAGGGTCTTCAAGGAGACCAGAGGATAGTGGTGTTGCATGTAAGCGACTGCATGAAGCATGCGGCGCTTTCCTTTTCAAGTTAAGCTTATGGAATTGTTACTTTCCTTGCAGTATGCATATGGATGTATTCAAGATACCGAGTCCCAAGTGTGTGCTATGCAGCAACGTATCACTGCATTTCGAGAGGCTCCACCCCCTGCGCACCTGGTATTCATCCTGGGTGTGACCAACCATTGGATTACCTTGCTGGCCTACAAGTCTGGACCTAAAGAGGGGACTAGTACCTGCAGAGCTGTCGAAGAGCATGACTCGGAACAGAAGAACATTGTATGGGAGAGTGGAGGGGAGAAAATAGGTTTGCTTTACTTTGACTCCAACAATGTTCCGGTGTTGGGAGCTTCAGATGCCGATATCCTGGCACGCATGCACCAGAAAGAGAAGGAGAGGGTGCAGAGGACAGGGAAAGGGTGGTCTGAGTGGAAACGGGGTGTGATTTTTCAGGCCTTTGTGGACCAACGGCAACTGGTGTGGATGTTGGCAGAATGCTTGTGTGGGAAGGCAGACCTGAGGGGGGAGCTAGTGGGTTCAAACTGGTGCCGGGTGCTGGACAGCTATGAACAGAGTGTTGTCACTTTGCTGAACAGCAGTGAGGATGGTGGGCTATATGTGGCACTGCTGCTGCAGTGGCTCGAGGTGCACTACCGCCCACAGACACTTAGGGACACACACGTAGGCATGCTATGCAGACTGGGTCCTTGCTGGTTGAGTCAGAGGGCGAGGGAGAGGTTGAAACAGTGGGTGGAACACTGTCAGAATATGCTCAGGGGCTGCTCCACTGGCGTAGCCCTTGTGGACCTTTTTGCATCCGTTGTGGACCAAACTGCCACTCTTGTGCTCTAGAAATAGGGAGCATTAGGCCAATTGGGTGGTCCGGCAGTGGTTGTGGTGGATGGTTGTGGTGGCTGGAGGGTTACAACAATTATGCTGTCCAAGTCGAGTTGATGGTCACTTTGCAGATTTAGTCTTGTTTGTTATGTGTCAGTACATGTGTACACATGAACATAATAATAGTCTCGTTCGCGTGTTGTTTCTTTTTTCAATTCCATTCATCCATTGCTACTGCTTCCAACAGATGTGAATGCATGATTACCAGACCCTACATTCATAGTCTACATTCAAGTTTTAGTAAACGTTATGCCCTGCAACACCATAGGAAATAATTATGCCCCCATGCACAATTCAGATGACTGTACAGATTTTATACCCTACAGAACGATACTCAATCCCAACCTTATTATACACGCAATACACTCAATGGTGTAGCATAGCATAATACTAGACGTCCCTTCCTGTGGTATGGTTAACACCCAGCCAGAGGTGGTAGTTGTCTCACGTGAGTTGCAACTCAGATGTTCAGTCACAGGCATCTAAAGGAGACAACACTGGTAAGTCACAGCTACTAGCAAAGTAGCAATCACATAAAAGTCTCTAATGTCAGTTGGTAAAGCTGTATAAAACAGCGTACCCCATTGACAACAAAATTTAGACCAAGCATCTGCATGTGCAATTAGCCTCATTCCCAGGCCATGTACATGGCCTGGGAATGAGGCTACTGTGCAATATGAATACACACTACTCCAAATTATGCTGTTTTTTTTTTTGCAGTACAGATGGTGTATTTGTAAACTAATGGCCTTGTTCCGTACTGTAAGCGACGAAAAGCTGGCTGGGAACAAGGCTACTTTTGAGGCTGTTCTCTTGCAGCACAGTAAGTTTGGAGCAGGCATAGAGAAGGCACCCCCCCCCCCCCCCCCCCCCCCCCCTAGGGGCTCCTGGGACCCAGTTGGCTCACGGCGCCCCGGCCCTCCCCAATCTTCCACCGTCCCTCTCTCCACACACCCTCCCCTCTCCCCACACACACTCCTCCCACATACCTTCTCGTCAGTTTATCTCACCAACATGCATGCATGCTGGCTCCCTGGCTGATGAGACATTTCAGAGTTCCTGCACCTAATGCAGACGCAGACTTGGGATCAGATTGAAGCATTGATTCACCAGAGGATAATGAGTTATTTAGACTATGCCTGTTTCTCAATAATAACCTCAACCTTGGGCTTTGGGATTGTATTTCTGATACAACCACTCACAGCATGGTCTAAGTACGTTTCATGGGTAGAGGTATAGGTAGGTTTTAGGGCTCACATGAGCAAGGACAGTACCAAGGTCAGCCCAAGACTTTTGGCCTAAGTATGCAAACATACATATCGCCACTGCCAACACCTTCATAGCAGCACAGAGACTTACTTGGTTCTAGCTATAGCTGCGTAGATTAGCACTCTGCAGACAAGCAGACATCGTGCGACTAAGGAATTCTGTTTATGTAAACGCAACTTATTTACTGACCCTCTGTGATCCAACAACCAAGCTTTTCAGGAAGTAAGGTTCACCGCATGATGCAATGGCTTTCCAGGATCCAACACATTGGGTTAGCATAATTATCATTTCCACCAGAAATCACCTGACCCTGCCAGGCATTGTATGTAAGCACTTGGAGTACATTACATTGGAGGTCTGTCTTTCAGCTTGAAGTTTACTTATAGGAATATCCAGTTCTCAGGTTCTCATGCTCCAAAACCGCACACGGGATATGGCACTAGCTCAGCCATCTAAGTACATTTGTGACTGTAACCACATCTACTTACTAGTGAGTATTCAATCAAGTTGCTAGGGCAATGCTAACTGCATGATGAATAACAGTCTTGAGCAATACCTGTTGCTCATGTGGGACGGGGGACTATGGCAGCAAGCACAAGAGAGGTCTGAGCTCTGCAGTATGCAAGAGAGCACTATGATCACAATCACTCATGCACTCCCCTCACTTGCCCTTCCCCTATATATCCTTACAAACAACTTGCACTGTGAGTTTCATACCACACATGTACACATGCAAACATGTACACACACACACAAAATTAATGTACACGTGCACACACATGAATCAGGAGCGCATGAGCCGCCGAAGGCAGCAAAGGAGCGTCGAACTAGTATAGACATGTTGTAATCCCTCACACCTTACGGTCATACCTTATATGGAAGGCCTTTGCAGTACCACACAAACACCAATTTGTTTTTTGTAATGCGCTCTTGCCGTATAAGGTAAAATTCTGGGACGTGTGAAGGACTACTACTTCGGCTAGGGCGCACATGCTGAGTTCGACGCTCCTTCGCTGCCTTCGGCGGATCATGCGCTCCTGCATGAACACATGGTGTAGTATTGTGCCCAGCCATCCACACGCACCCCACAGAGAACGTCTAGTGGTTTGAGTGAAATTTCTTGTCACTAACACCTTACTCATATGGATTGTAGGATGGCCAATGAAATCGTAGAACACTAAGTCTTGTGTAATACGTCACCAATCGATCAAGGAGTCAACAGTTTATAACAGCTCGTAAGGAAGACGTACTTCACTGTTGGTTCATGACACCCCTCCATAGCTTCTAAGAACCTTTCAGCCATCTCCAAGTTCAAAAACAACGTTACGGTTTACTGCAATACCAGAATAATGAAGAAGTCCACCACCCTTTTGTCAGCAGCCAATGTTTTGGGGGTTAGTGAAACATTGCTGACTGGGCTACATGACAAACAGTACAGAGAGGATGATCGTCTATCTTCATTTTCTCTGATAATTGCATTGTTAGTGCAATCAGTGCTATCAATTACAACTACACTGGACACCCCTCTGTGACAAGAAATGTAACTCAAGCCACCAGATGTTCTCTGCCGGTGAGCGTGGATGTCTGGGCATGAGACTACACACGGTGTCCTCCATGTGTGTGTGATGGTCTGGCTTCTGCCTCTGGGTTCAATCTGACCGACTATTCTGACTACCCTGATGCTAGTATGCCATTCTAATTGCTACCCCTTCCTAGCTTCGTTCACAGGCCACGCAGCCTGGGAATGAGGCTAACCCCTTCCCTTCCCCCTTACTTGTCAAGCCCATGCCTATCTCCTCAATCCTTCAGCTCATGCTCCACTTTCAACTTCAACTCGACCCTCGCTCGGGTGACATAGTGTCTTCTGAGGTGAAAGAAGTGGAGGGAAGGAGATAAATTTGAGCAGGCAAAAGAGTGAAGCTAAATCGACAGAACACACTGTCTTTATGCAATTCCCCCCTGGGTGATCTAAACTAGAAGTAAATTGATAAAGCGTAAGATCTCACCATGCAGTCACATTCGTCTGTTCCTCCAGTTCCAGGCTCCTGTCTGTCAGCTCCTTCGCCATCTCTTCAATCCAGCTGCATCTACCTGTCCATTGTGGAAATGCGCATGTTGAGGGAGGGGGTGCTCAAATCCCTCTCTCTATCAATGTGCACACACACACACACACACACGCATGAGGCAAAACAATACAACAACTTCTTGTATAAAAAACACGTGCAATTCTCTACTGGTGGGCAAGTCATGGGCCCACCAGTGGCAAGAATACTAGACTGAACCTCCCCTGAAGATCTTACTCCAGCTTGTTCGTCCGCTCTGAAAGGTGGTTGGCCTCAAGGGTGTTCCTCTTCAGGTCCTTCACCACTTTTCTTGTGGGTTGACAGGCCATGCAGCCTGGGGAGAGGGTCTGAGTAGACAAGGGGGGAGTGGGAGAGGGTCTGAGTAGACAAGGGGGGGGGGGGGGGGGGGGGGGGTCCGAGTAGACAAGGGGGGAGTGGGAGAGGGGAGGTCACATAGCCTCACACACACACATCAACAAACACACACATGTCAGAGCCTCCAGCATGGGGGTTCGGTACGGGCACTGCCGAAGGCAGTGAATAGAGGTGCATAGTGGTTATCCAATCCGCGCAAAGCGCGGAAACTTTTCAAAGTCGAGCTCACAGTTAACCTAAAGATCAACAAGCTGATGATCAGTGAGTCTGCATGGTATGGAAGGTGCTACCGCTAATGCCAAGTGAATTCAAACAGCAACAACAAAAGGCTGTAGGCAGGTATACTGTAGAACAACGGACATAGAAGGGGATACTGAAGTACACTGCATGCATTTATTGCAGCACAACAGACACAGTTGTGTTGTAGCAGTGTCGCTCAAGTATGTAAATCACCAGGAACTCTTACGTTATGTTCACCATCCCACATTTACCAGGCTATCAGGAGTGTGATGGCAGTGTTTGCTCAAGGGGTGTCACCTGCTCAAGAGTTTGTGAGTGTGATCAAAATGGAATCAAACGATCAACTACTTTTAAGAGCTGATCAAGGTAAAATGAAACTCATCAACAAATTTTCTCAGCGAGGCGTGGCTACTTTCCCCCATTGAATCCTGAGACGGCTTCAGAAGAGACTGATCATCAAGGACAATTTTGCAGATCAAGAAAAAGCCGCGTCATGGCAAACTATGTCTCACCACAAGATAAACCATGACATGAACTCTTCATTGCCTACACCACTCACTCTTCTTTGCTTTATCCAAGGAGGCCATATCTGCAGGCCAAATCGGTTGTATTCTTCTAAAGAGTAATGAGAAAGTGGTGGAGCAGCACTGTATTTGTAGGATCCAATTCAAATTGTAGCATTCTCTCTCTTCCACTAACCTAACAGCCTCAAGTCCAAACTGTCAACAATTAACCTCGACCTCGTTCCCAGACTCCAAGCCTTATTCCCAAGCGGCGTACCCTACTTGCATGCATTACGGTATTACAAGTCAACTACAACGACAGGAACAGAAGGAGCGGCAATGGCAGAGGGCCTAACGGAGGAGGCCAACGGCTATGGAGACCGAAGAAAAACGACAGAGACGGAGACACGCTCACCATTGTCCATAGTTAACGCGTGCACAGGGCGTTTACCGCCAAAAAATGAACGACTACGGATGCCAACCAATCAAATTAGAGCAATACCGGCGCGCGTATTGCCAACCAATCAAATTAGAGCGTTACCGGCGCATGCGTGGCCGCCGGCTTCTGCGGGTATATAAAGAGGCTCCGGGTGCGCACAAGTCATTCGGGCTTGGTTTAGCTCGGGTGAGGTTAAGGTGAGGTGAGCCCTCACTATAACCTTACCCTAGCAGAACCTTTCACCGCAAGGGTAAGTTCAGGTATAGGTAGTGGGATGGGGTGGGAGCATTGCATGTGGTGGGTGGGAGCATTGCATGTGGTGGGTGGGAGCATTGCATGTGGTGGGTGGGAGCATTGCATGTGGTGGGTGGGAGCATTGCATGTGGTGGGTGGGAGCATTGCATGGGGTGGGTGGGAGTGTTGCATGTGGTGGTGGGTATGTATTGGGTTGGGCATACAACAAAGCAAGTACACACTTGAACTATACTTCCAACCACCCCATGCAATCCCAGCCACTAGATGCAATGCTCCCACCCACCCCATGCAATGCTCCCACCCACCCCATGCAATGCTCCCACCCACCCCATGCAATGCTCCCACCCACCACATGCAATGCTCCCACCCACCACATGCAATGCTCCCACCCACCACATGCAATGCTCCCACCCACCACATGCAATGCTCCCACCCACCACATGCAATGCTCCCACCCACCACATGCAATGCTCCCACCCACCACATGCAATGCTCCCACCCACCACATGCAATGCTCCCACCCACCACATGCAATGCTCCCACCCACCACATGCAATGCTCCCACCCCATCCCACTACCTATACCTGAACTTACCCTTGCGGTGAAAGGTTCTGCTAGGGTAAGGTTATAGTGAGGGCTCACCTCACCTTAACCTCACCCGAGCTAAACCAAGCCCGAATGACTTGTGCGCACCCGGAGCCTCTTTATATACCCGCAGAAGCCGGCGGCCACGCATGCGCCGGTAACGCTCTAATTTGATTGGTTGGCAATACGCGCGCCGGTATTGCTCTAATTTGATTGGTTGGCATCCGTAGTCGTTCATTTTTTGGCGGTAAACGCCCTGTGCACGCGTTAACTATGGACAATGGTGAGCGTGTCTCCGTCTCTGTCGTTTTTCTTCGGTCTCCATAGCCGTTGGCCTCCTCCGTTAGGCCCTCTGCCATTGCCGCTCCTTCTGTTCCAGTCGTTGTAGTTGACTCTGAATAATGTTTCACGCCGCTTGGCTTGGGGTCTGGGAACGAGGCCGAGGTTGACGTTTGGCTGTTAGTAGTCCGAAGAGAGAGAATGGGGTGGAGAGGTAGAGAAGGAAGGCAGGGACGAGGGAAAGCGATGTCAACTCTCCTTTATGCTAGAGAGTTCATAAACCCCTGCAGAGACAACTACCATGCCGGTCATATGCTACTAGCTACAGTCCTTTGCAGTTGCCTGTATCACCTGGAGGAACACCTTCAAGTGCCGCAGAATACACTAGTTCTGAACTTGAAGTAGCTACTAACGTCAAAATTGATTGTTACTAGCTTGACCATTGACAGCTGTCTCTTGCAATTGACTGATCCAAGCCAACTGAATAGACTGTAGTTGCCTCAACATTGTGAATGCTACAATTTGAATTGGATCCTACAAATACAGTGCTGCTCTACCACTTTCTCATTACTCTTTAGAAGAATACAACTGAGGAGAGATGAGGGAGTTGGCATGCAGATATGGCCTCCTTGGATAAAGCAAAGAAGAGTGAGTGGTGTACTGGTGTATGCAGCAAGGAGTTCATGGATGAGGTTCCTGTTTGATCTGAGGAAGTACGTGGGTGCAAGTATCCCTTCATGTCATGAGTTGGTGAGAGGGTACAGCAAGGGGCAGCGGAAGCACAGGAGCTGTAGCCCACCTAAAGTGCACAAGGGGCTTAGGTGGCGGAACCCAGCGCACGATGACATTGCAATGATGATGATGTCATCGTGGCTCTTGTCCCCCACCTGAGCTACAGCCCCTGTGCTTCCACCCGCCTTTGCTTCCGCCCGCTGTTGCTTCCTTCCTGTGCTTCCACTGCTCAACATAAAATAGACATTAGCGCATTCCTCCTGCCATCAAGAACTAGTGAGCCATGAACCATTGTGTACAAGTCCAAACTGTTTCATACGTTACAATTGCATGTACCAGATTAACGGTATTTGGGTGTCATAGGCATGAATGACTCCTGTTGTATGTGACCCCCGGTGACTGGTGCCTAGGCGATGATGACTCCTGGTCACTGGTACCTAGGCATGAGTGACTCCTTGCCTAGGCACAAATGGCTCCCCCCTGACGCGAATGACTCACGCCTACATGTACCCTAAACTAATCCCTGCAAACTCAGATTTATTCTACTGCTGATTCAAAGCAATTGCAACACCAGGGATGGACAGTTACATCTGCTTGCCAGACTGTCCATCACAAACCATCAGCATCCTTTCCAGCTACAACAATTATATCGGATGCATTTCCGCTGGGGGGAGGCATTAATGCCTTAGGCACAGAATGGGGAGTTAGTTCTGGATGGGGAGTCATTCATGGTACAGATTGACATGTCTATAACCCGACATGTCTTCTATGGAAGGCTCAATCTCTATCGTCTGCCTCCCTCCCTCCAGAACACTCCCTTCTGGCCGAGGTCTCATGAAGAGACTGAGGAATGTGCCCGGTGCTACTGCACAGATGAAGGTACACATCCTCCCCCATCACCTTCTTCACCCCACTCATCACACACACTCATCACCCTCCCTCCCTCCAGAACACTCCCTTCTGGCCAAGGTCTCATGAGGAGACTGAAGACTGCTCAGCGCTACTGCACAGGTGAAGGTACACATCCTCCCCCATCACCCTCTTCACCCTCACTCATCACACACATTCACACACACTCATCACCTCACTGATCACCCTCACCCATCACCCTCGCTGATCACCCTCACTGATCACCCTCACTGATCACCGTCACCCACCATCACCCTCACCCATCACCCTCGCTGATCACCATCACCCTCGCTGATCACCATCACCCATCACTGATCACCCTCACCCTCACTCTTCACCCTCACTCTCACTCATAATCAAGGCGTCACCCTCGATCACCCATGACCCTAATCATTATTCATCACCTTCACTCACTCAAACACACAATCCTTCCTGGATGTAACTTTCATCACATCCTAGCTCTAGGGTTTTACCCCAGCTTTGTACGAATGGATTACCAGTTGCTTCTTATCTGCTTCCAGTATGACGATATAGTTGACAATGAACATTGAACATCATGCATACATGTCAGCCTTGCTTATGCTCATCACCCCTCCTTCCCTCACCACATCCCATCACCCCTCACCTCTCTACCCCTCATCTGCACCCCTTACCTTATCTCCTCAGCCCTTACCGATCAACCCCCTCACCCCTCCACCACCTCATCTTGACTCTTCATCCCCTCAACCCCTCATCCCTCCACCCTCTCATCTTTACATCTTCACCCTTCTACCACAGTGTGTGGGCGATCCTTTGGTGTACCGCGGAGGATAAATCGGTTATCCTCCGATGAACCGCACTGTGCTGAAATCAGAGAGCTGTAGCTGTCCTAGCAGCCGGTTGCAGCTACTAACTCGACTTGGAGGTATGTCTGTGGTAGAAGTCAGATCTACTACGCCAACTTGGAGGTTATGTGATTTATCCCCTGTGGCAAGTTTAGCCTCGGCTTCGCCTCGGCCAAACTTTCCCATGGAGAATAAATCACATAACCTCCGCGTTGACGTAGTAGATCCTATACTTCTATCATACTATCTATGCTTCAACCTGTTCACCCTTCATCCTGCATAGGCCCACAAGAATGACCCAGAGGAGCTGCAAGGTGGATCTCCACTACGTCCTGGCCATGGCAACTCCCCAGAGCTTTACCTGGATGGACAGTATGACTGAAATGTACCTCCTGAGGTAAAGACGATGTCATCACAATACTATTAGAATATTGAGCTGATGTGGTGTTCTTCCTAAGTCCCTAGCCTCATTCCCAGGCTTCTGCCAGCTTTGAGAGTGGCCAGGAAATGAGGAAATGCATGATGGAATCATCTGTTCAATATAAATAGCAGTAGAAGTATGTGCTGTTAAATGTATGGTCCACTAGCCAATATGACGAGAGATCTATCTCTCCTCCTCCACAGCCTGGCACAAAGCAAGTACACGATTGCATGTTACTGAGACCCTGGAAGCTAGGATGTCTTGTTTATCTAGGACCAGGGAGGGCTCAATTCACATAGCCCACTCACTGCTGCATACACACAGCGTGGCTCATGGCTCAGTACATTCCTCAAGCAAGATCAGAGGCATGCGTGTAAACATGCACACATGTGGATTGTGTAGATCTACAGATCTAGGAACTGTGTATATTGTCACTGTTGTAGATGTAAACTACCAGGCCATTCCCACCTCCACCAGCCTTCATTTTTGTATCAAAATACATTCACGATACAATTATACAATCATGAGTCAGTGTTACATTGGCATTATAAAGGCTGTTGTCAATAATGCGAAGGGAACTGTTTGATCTTGTTGATCAGTGAGGGCAGGAGCTTATGAGCGCCGCAAAGCGGCGCTCATAAGCTCCTTCCCGTTATGGGCTCCTGGTGAGGGAAATTTGTAAGACGAGCTACGCCGTGAAATCACTTGCACATTCTTCTAAATATCTAGCACATTGCTGAGATTTGTGAAGTACCTATTACGTTTGAAAATGATGTTGAAAAAGTAGCTGCATTCTATAGCTAGGGGGCAAGAGTGCATGATGAAAAACAATGATGTCATCATGCGCTCTTGCTCGGGGGTTATAAGGGTCTAGGGTTCGCAGGGATTTCAACCATAATGTATACCAGCTCTTTCCGCCTACTCCACTCTAGCTCCCACTTCTCTCTCTGCACTTCTAGGCCTATGCTCCTTCCCAACAAAAGTGCCTTCTTCCTGTGCCCTCCAATACACTCTTCTGTCGCTTGCATCTTACCTACGTATATTCTCCAGCAACGTTCGCCTCTCCCAAGTGAGCTCTTCACAATTATACTTCCCCACTGTCACATAACACACATCCTACACCTCTTTTTATCTTCAGCCCTGTCCTCAGCCGAATCCCATCAACTCCCACAGAAGACCTTGTGCAGACCAGCCACTCCCATATGCATCCCGTTCGAGCTAGTGGAACATGACGCGGAGATCCGTCTACGTCCGTAAGTGTGTTGCTTTCTGTGCCATATTGAAATATGGCGTCTCTTGGAGCAGTGAAAATTGCTGACATCCAAGTCTCTGCAACCGTGGATTGGAGTCCCCTTGGAGACATATATGTGAAGTAAGTTCTGCCAATAACATAGCAACATGCTGTGTGGATCAGCCTACGGGATATTGCCTTTTTGGTTTCCCTATACATGCAGTCAGTCAGTATTTGTTTAGCAGGCTGGTAGGTGACCCTGGAGATGAGGATCAGAGCTGCATTTCAATCTGCGAAATAATCCTCCTCCCTTTGGGAGTCTAATCCAGCGGGCTAGACCTCACTGCACGGATGGACTCACTCGACCACGTGGGTCACAAACTTTGGACCACGTGTACTTTACTAGAACTCAATTCATTCCGGCAGATCCAGTCAGATTGTAGCTGTCACGTGTGATACTTCAAATGGTGAGTGCAAGCACAGAGGACTGTGTTGGCTGCTCTCCAACATAGCAACCAGAACTAAAATCAGCCATCGAAGTTAGCGGCCTGGACTCAACTGACTGCAGTTGTACTAATTGTTCAGGCATGCTTTCATGCCAAGTAAAGTGGTCCAAAGTTTCTAATTCTCTTCGCGCACATACTGTAAGTGATCATGTCCTGGAGAAAGCAAAGGGCTGGCTTATTTGACTATTGGGAGACCACCCTTTGCCTGAAAGGGCCTGCATTCCATACCAATACCGTCGTATAGCTCTGCAGCTGAAGTTGTAGGGAAATACATCTAGTCAGCTCTCTCATATTGCTGAGGTAAATCATACTTGGGTTAGGGAGTAACGTGATATAAAACTGGATGGTATGTGAGATAGACCATAAGTAGACTGCACCCCCAAGGAGGTGACTATCGAAATTCAAACTGGGCGAAATCTCCCGTGTGTACTAAAATAGCTACAGTGCTTCCATCGCCTTCCAACACTTGTAATCATGATTCTTCCCACTGACGTGAAATTGACTAGAGCAATGGCACTATGGCCATCGTACAGTTCTGAGCAAAAGCAACTGGAAGAAGCGGAAATGATGGCTACCACAGAAATTCCCTCTAGCTGCGCTAGCAAAATCGTTCTCCGAATGGCTACCAACCTCAGTCAATGGTTATTGTGAAGTTTGTGCAGGTGTGCTACCTGAACCTAGAGGTGGACGACATCGACAACAGCGATGGTTGATGAACAGCCAGACATTGTCATACAATCTCCTCAAGACTATTGTGGTTTTCCGTGTCTTTGCAGCGCGTTCTTTGGGTGATCCTACTTTGGGTGCTTCTATGGGAGAACTTATAATTATTGTGAATTGCAGGTTTATTTTGAGTGCGCAAGACATGTGTTTGACAAATAATTTATTACACATTGGATTATGCACCTGCAGTGATGCAATCATTAATACAGAATTTGGCTTTCAAAATTGGAAATACCGTATGGCTGGAAAATTTGGCGGATTGGCTCTAAAAAGCTGTGAATTGCGTTTGGCGGATTAAAAGTTGGCGGATTTGGAAATTTGCAGGGCAAGAATGACGTCATACCTCCGGTACTAACAGCACGGCCCTGTGGCCACGGAGCGCTTAGTGGTTTAGGTGCGAAATTTTTATGTCAGTAGGCTGCGATGGTGTCCGAGTTTTGCAGTGGAGAGCTGTGTTCGAGGTACCACGTCTACAAAAACCTCTGGGATGCGAGTGTAGGAGAGGAACTGCCTCTCTACGAGACCCCGCCCACAGCACGTCATGACAAAATATTGGCGGAATTTAATTTGGTGGTGCGTTCATAATCTGCCAAACCGCCAAAATTAAATTCCCCGCCAAATTTTCCGGCCATACGGTACTACAAAATCAAAATCAGTCCTACGGTATAATATGGTAGCCCTTGTATTTGATAACTGGTCTACTATTGTTATGATTGGTGGCTTCTCGTCTATAGGAAGTATTTGAACTACTTCCTGGAATGGCAGGTGAATCTGTCTGATAACCTGGTAGCCATTTCACCCTATGGAGGACCAGTGGGTATGTGAAAGGGATTTGTTGGAGATTTTTGTTAGGAGATCTAGAGCATGATGAACATGGCATATGTGTATGTTATAGAGGTCCTTACGTGGGGAGATTTAGAGTCGCACTGGACTGTGTCTTCGTTAAGTGTGATGGTGAGGCAGATTGTAGCTTGGGAATGAGGCAGGGGGAGCCTCGGAATGAGGCAGGGGGCAGCATGGGAATGAGGCAGGGGTGCGTGGGAATGAGGCAGGGGAGCCTCGGAATGAGGCAGGGGTAGTGTGGGAATGAGGCAGGGAGCAGCATGGGAATGAGGCAGGGGTGCGTGGGAATGAGGCAGGGAGCAGTATGGGAATGAGGCAGGGGTGCATGGGAATGAGGCAAGGGAGCCTCAGAATGAGGCAAGGGTAGCGTGGGAATGAGGCAGGGGAGCCTCAGAATGAGGCAAGGGAGCCTCAGAATGAGGCAAGGGAATGGGTAGCCTTGGAATGAGGCAGGGGGTAGCCTTGGAATGAGGCAGGGGGTAGCCTTGGAATGAGGCAGGGGTAGGCTTGGAATTAGGTAGGGGGCAGCCTGGAATGAAACAGGGCAATCTGGCAGGGCGTAGCCTGGGAATGAAGCTGGGAACCATCAGTGAATCAGCCAAGTGTTTTTACAGGTGCCATGACAGTATGAGAAGAGTGGATACCTGACCATACCACATGTTTATTTGTGCTTTTTTTTTTCTCTTCCAGCCGTGTTGCCGAAGGGTACTGGAAGAGCTGGAGGAAAGAAGTCACACATTGCCATCTACACTCTTGCTGGCAGAAAAATTGTAACCATTCCTGTAAGTGAGTTTACTCTTTATGAAGTCATTTTCAGGTCCTATGGAGTGGAAAATTCAAATGGAGTATTCGATTCAAAATTAAGCACACCTTGTTATTAGGTGCATGTTTTCTTCCTGTGAGGATTTAGGCACATGCACTCAATAGTGTGTGACTATGGTATATGCTGTAATCATTAGCATGCACGGAAAACGTAGCATTCCAACCAGACAACAAGTTCAAATGTTCCATTCATGTCTCTCCTAACTCAAGCAGCAAATTGAGGAGAGAGTAAAATTTGTGTAAAATACAGAGACGTGCAGGGCTTGTGTGTAACTATTTCATGATTTCATTTTGCTTGCAGTGGGAAGGTGGTCGTGTAGTTGCCTTGGGATGGACTGGATCGGAGAACCTGGTGTGCGTGCTCGAGGAGGGCACACTTGTGGTGTACAGCATCCATGGACAGCAAATCTACACCCGCATCATAGCCAGGGTGAGAAAGAGAGCTGGTGTGAACAGAATCGTTAATGAGTGGATGTGGTTAGGGTCACAGATCTGCACAAGATGGCTGGAAAGGCACTTGTGCGCCTACAAATCGTGCTAACAAGAGTAACTGTATACCTTTGTCTGGTTGTAGGAAGTGCGAGAGCACCGAGTGATGGAGTGCAAGTTTTTCCACACCCTGGAAGGCAATGCTGGCTTTGCTGTGATGACTCACAACTTCCAGTTCTTTGTTGTTGGGGACTCAGACAGAGGCAGGGATGAACTGAGGGTGAAGAAGCTTGCGGATCTGCCAGGTACTGCACACAAGATTGATCTTACAAGGGTTATTATCCAACCAGGACCCTGCCCACCATTTGTAGTCCTGGAATTCTAGCCTCATTCCCAAGGCTCCACCCAGAATTTATGTCAAAGCCGCGGCTGCAAGATAAAATTTGGGCGGAGGCCTCCATGGGAACAAGGCTACTATGTTTGTGGTACCAATCTTGTATGCATGTACAGAGAGATTCATTTTCGTAACTGCATGTATTACATCATAGGAGCGTTTGTTAAGAGTACCTGTATCTTAGCCTCGTTCCCAGGCCCGCACGCCACTTTTGGTTGCACGAATGAACGCAAAGGGCCTGGTATGTTTCCTCACGTGCGTGACATCGAGGGTGGAAAGGTGGTAGAAAGGACTTAATTGAACGTGGGCGAACTGGGGCTCAGAACAGCAAGAAGAGCAAAGGTACGATGTAACTTACCACACGTATCTAGCTAGCGGGGGGCAACTGTCATACACACCAAGCGTTGAACGTGTAGTTGGTTGAACAATACGCAAAACTTCACTTTTTCGTTCTGAAAATTTTGGCCGTTTGTCGATTACGTAATGCTCACGCGAGGAAACATACCAGGCTCTCCTAACTTTTCCATACTGCAAGCGATGAAAAGCTGGGCGGGGCCTGGGAACGAGGCTACCTGTATCTGGGAATAACTGCTAACTGTATAAGAGCTGAATAGGATTGATTTGTTGTTGGCAATGACATGGCTGCTGATTATGTTTACCCAGCTGCCACTGTGAAGCCCAGCTGCTGGGCTGTACTCCCTCAAGGCAGTCAGTTCAATGTGCTAGCTGCTGTGGAGGATAAACTGTACATCCTCGACCCCTTTGAAGCTGTTCAACAGGCAAGTCTTTGCAAGATTTTCAGAGTAGTTATAGGTCTGCACATTCCCAAGATTGTGGACTGAGCAGCATATCTGGCAACAGTAGCCCCTAGTCTTGGTACCAGGCTCCCTACCCAAAGGGGGAGGGTTACATAGGAGGTGAGACTACTCACACCATTGCTAGTCATTCAGCAACGTATAGTACATCTCAAAAGTCCTTGGATGAAACTCGCTAGTCCTGTTGCAATTTTAGGAAGTATCACTTGCGAGTACTCGTTCGCTTATGGAATGTTTTGGCTTTGAAAATTGTTTGTGTAACACTGTTTTGTGAACTGAAGTTTTTTTAACAATCTTGCCATACCCCACTCCTTCGCACTGTGCTGCTTGTACTTCTCCCGCCTCTTGAAACTCTCAGTCCACTTGAGCAAAAGCTTAAGAAGGTACGCATTTCAACCAACAGTCAGCCTTTAAATTTCTTTATTAGTTGCCGTCTTTGCCATGCAGAAACATATAGCCAAGTGATCTCTAAATAGAATGAATATGCATTCTGGTTACTGTGCCTGTTCTCGATATGCATTGGCCACCAATGCTAGCAAAGACTGGCAACCATTAATTTTTTGGAAACCATTTTCTACCAATTATAAATTAAGAAACAGCATTCCTGTTCAGTATGGTGACTGATGTGCCATTTCTGCCAAATAGAACCAAAATTAGCAGCAACAGCACTCCCGGTGAGCAACCGCACACCAAGGGTACACAGTGAAGCCAGCAGAGATGTAGTCTTTTATTGATTGTTACGTGTACACTTGTACACTAGCTGCCACTTGTGGAGGGCATCTACATGCATAGCCTCGTTCCCAGGCCTTCTACACCTCCAGTTTTGGATCATGGTGTAGAAGGCCTGGGAACATGGCTATGCATGTAGTTATTGCTTGACTAAGACTAATATTCTAGGTATCTTGGGCTAGGAATGAGATATGATGCTGGGATTTGCACCATTGTGATCAGCATGAATGGAGCATTCCAATTATGTCCATTTTGCTGTAGGTTAAATTTTGACCTAAAATCACGAAAAAGCATGGATTATAGCCATTGGCCGACTGTGATTTTTGACAAACGTGTGACTGATATTAAAAATCATTTCATGGACATCATTTGAAAGCTCTTTTTATGCTCATCACAATGGCGCAATTCCCAGCTTCATATCTCATTCACATACCCATACCTAGTGCAGAGTTCTCTTCCACGTCTATTCCCATTGCCAATTTTGGTTCATTGGTCCATTTTTGACACAAATGGCGCATCATGCAGTCACCCTATAGAACAGAAGTGCTGTTTCTGCCAATTTAGGTTTAATTCCGAAATTGTCATGTCAAAATGTGCCGAAAATTGGTTTCCAAAATGTGCCAATATTGGCATAAAAACATACCTTCAAAGATCAAAAGGTTAATTGCATTGACAATACAATTAACCTCCCGCAAACTATAATGGCTCTGCATTACACGATACAAGTACATGTGACCTTGTCCTATATCACCCCTGGCAAGAGCGCATGATGACATCATCGTCATTGTGTCTTGATGCTGATGTCATCATGTGCTCTTGCCCCTGGTGATTTGGTGCTATGTGTCTGATGTTGTTTACATCTTTGTACAGAGTGTGGTATGTAAGAAAGAATCTCCTCTGTACTGGGTTGAGGTGGCAGTATCTCTGAATGGGAGGGCGATTGCCTTGGCGGACAAAGATGGCTACCTCTGGGGGGGATCTTCAGACTTCAAGGTGAGAAGGTCTCTACAAAGTTGACGTTCATAGTGGCCAAGTATCCGCTTGTTGGGATATGGGATGGTGTTCTACAGTCAGTGGACTGGAGTGAACTGGTGTATTAGATAGACTTATGAGCCTAGAGTAAAGTGAAAAACCTGGAATGCTCAAGAACAGAATAGATTGGAACTAGTTGTATGGATCCCACCGGTGCGATTGAGTAGTCATTGTTGTCATTGTTTTCTCCTGCATTGTGTGTGCAAATATCTGAGCAACATGAGTCAGAACTGATTGTCATATCTACTTTAAACCGCAAACCCGTTTAATAACCAGAAGTCGTCCGCTTTCAAATCACGCCGCTGCTCTACAGTCGATTTCCGTTGCGTTTAACATTTGAACATTGCATATTGCGTGGATTTTTGCCCGTTTTACAACGGCAGAAGGGACTACAAGCTGCGAGCCAGGTCGATGTTCGGCCTATGACGAAGACCTCCGGTGGTGTGTGGTATACCAGCGCTATGGTCTTTGTCTGAATAGCAGAGTAGTAGCCAGTATTGTAAGGCGGGTACTAAAAAGGACTCCCGACAGAGTTTCCAAAAGAGTTTTGCCCGAAGTTGTACATTTTGTGCGTGCAGAGCGTGGTTGGTGGCTCCATAGATACAGGTGGCTCCGTCTCGTCCCCGGCCGTCTCTGGTGATTCCATAGTGTAGTTGTCAGACTATAGCACAGTGCCACAGTCGTAGGTCCAAAGTTGCCACAAAAACTAGTGCTTCTGGCTACCGTGAAATGATATTCATAATAGTTTTAGGTGGGAAACCGTAGGTGCCTAGGCCACATCAAAGTAAACGCTTTTCGCTCGTCGCTCAACGCTCTGCGCTCAGTTGTTGCAAGTTTGAGTAAATCTGACTTGGATGAAAAGTTCACAAGAGTTGGTGCAATAGTACTGCCCCTGTGCTGCACCTTCCGATCCTCGTTCCATGCTGCCCCTGTGCTGCACCTTCCGATCCTCGTTCCATGCTGCCCCTGTGCTACACCTTCCAATCCTCGTTCCATGCTGCCCCTGTGCTACACCTTCTGATCCTCGTTCCATGCTGCCCCTGTGCTACATCTTCCGATCCTCGTTCCATGCTGCCCCTGTGCTACACCTTCCGATCCTCGTTCCATGCTGCCCCTGTGCTACACCTTCCGATCCTGGTTCCATGCTGCCCCTGTGCTACACCTTCCGATCCTCGTTCCATGCTGCCCCTGTGCTACACCTTCCAATCCTCGTTCCATGCTGCCCGTGCTACACCTTCCGATCCTCGTTCCATGCTTCCCCTGTGCTACACCTTCCGATCCTCGTTCCATGCTGCCCCTGTGCTGCACCTTCCAATCCTCGTTCCATGCTGCCCGTGCTACACCTTCCGATCCTCGTTCCATGCTGCCCCTGTGCATCACAAGCAAGCTCCCCATCACCAATTTTCTCATCCAGCCAGGTTTCGCTAGTCTCAGGATCAGTCCTTGCTGCTTTGCAGAGTAGCATGAAGCTGGTCAGACATAGGAGCTAAGCAAATTAGCTTATTCACTGCATCCTTGAAGGGTAGCAGAGGCATACCCGATTCTTCCTCGCTGGTTCCATTTAGTGCCACACACTCAGTTTCTTCACCAATGGAGTCCAAGGCAGTTGGGGCATAGCCAGGGTTCGTCCTCCCTCTCACCTAACCGTACATGTTCCTCTGCTGCAACGCTACAGCATATTGGTTGAGAGACATGTCATCGCGGGTTACGTAAATTGCAATTGTTGGACTTCACACGGCCAAAGAGAACTTTTTTAACAACGTTTCCATCAGTCTGTGCTGGAAATGGAGGGCCTACAAGGCAAGACAGCTACTTTCTAAGTCCATTTATGCCAAAAACGACGGAATTCTACAATACCGGGAGGGAAATAGCACATGTTATTTAAATAGGTGGCACAGTTTCAAGTGGAAACGTCGATTTTCAAGTGAGGGTATATTAACCCAATTCAATAGCTCCGAGTAGCCATAATCCCACTGTTTAGAGCATACACATAGCATACACGTAGTGCGAACTTTTGAACACTTTCTAAAGAATTGATGTCCCTCAAAAGGAGCGGGTCCCAAACAGGTGCAGCATACTCCGTATGCGGGCGAACTAGTAATAAAATTTAATACAGTTGAAGCAAGGTGTTACTATCTGAGTAATGATAATAATAATTATAATAATTTTAATGACAATAGAGGCCAGGAAGGCCCAATAGTCAAAATACGGAGGATTATACAATTGACTGGAGTGCTTTATGTCGGATATTCAATGCATAACTAATACAAGTAGCTGAGCTCGCTTCGCTCGCTCAGCTACTTCCCCCTCGTTCGCCTACCGTGCGTAATCCGGCGCCGGACAGCTCTCTGTGCAGACTGCAGAGCTGCTCCCCAATTGCGTCCGCTTCAGCTGCTGCTCGCCGCTTGCGTCCGCGCTTCAGCTGCTGCTCCCGGGCCCGATTACGGCATCCGCTTCAACTGCTGCTCCCCCTTTGCCTCCGCTTCCAGCTGCTGCTCCCCGATTGCTCCCGCTTCATCTGCTGCTCGCCGCTTGCATCCACTTCAGCTGCTGCTCCCGATCGCGTCCACTTCGGCTGCTACTCCCCGATTGCGTCCGCTTCAACTGCTGCTCCTCGATTACGTCCGCTTCGACTGCTGCTCCCCGATTGCGCTTGCTGGATTCCAGCCAATGCCCGGACCCAAAGTTCTCGAACATTCTTCGCGGAGTTCGAGGTTCAGTAAATAAATTAAAGTACGAAGGTCGCGCGTCACTATAGTCTAGTCCCGCCCCACGAACATCCCACTTCCGTCACTCACACACACACAGACACACGTTAAAATCTTAATGTATTGATAGTATCCTAAATGCATTACTATCATTACACTCCTGGTATAGGAAAAATTGTGCCGCGTAATCTTTACACTCCTGGTATAGGAAAAATTGTGCCGCGTAATGTAAATAAATAAATAACCTTACACTACCTTGCGAATGGCCTACAAAGAATCTGCCTACACCATCCTGATCGCTATCGTTCAGTGACCCAAGCGTACAATTTTTGTGCTGAAACTCACCTTGGTGGTGGAGATACAAGCGCTTTTGTCTCGCCGTGGCCGCCATTGCTCGAGCGCTCTCTCCGACTTCCGGTGGCAGTACCGTTCTTAGGAAAGGCACACGAAGATTTTGACCACACAGCCGTGATCGCTGTCGTTCACTGACGCTTACATGCCAAAACTCACCGTGCTGGCTACGTTGTGAGTGCTGTCTTGTCTTCCTTTTGGTCGCCATTGCTCGCGATCGACTGAGCCACGTGGCATGTGCGTTAATTGGAACGAATAATTAGCTTCGCTACGGCGAGGCAACCGCGGCGTTGCAACGGCTACCAGGAGTGCGGTTGCCCCTCGTTACTTTGGAATATAAAGATCATTTTATCTGTATCTGTCATGGTGGAGAATGCTGGGTTCAGAATTGAGCATCGATTGAATAGCACACCTCTTGCATTGCTGTTGTCATAGAGTTTGCAGGCAATGAGGAAATGAGGTTCGTCCTCAACCTGATTGGTACAAATAATATAACAGCCCTATGAGTTTGCGTGCCTTACTGCATATGCTTTGCACATGATTAGACCAGGATAGGTCGGATGACAACCGAACACCCAGATATTTGAAGGTGGGGACTGTCTCAAGTGCTGCTCCATTTAAGCACAAGGGTAGACTTGGTGTGATATGATTTCTCTTCCTCCATCCCATCATTAATTTGCACTTGGCACCGTTGAACTCCATTGCGGGCAATATTGAGTGAGGATAGTGTATAGCAGGAAATTTTCGCGAAAAGGAAATGCAAAGTATTGCAGAAAAATCGCCAGATTCATTTTTGCACATGCCCGCCAGTTCTGATTTCGTTTAAGGTTACGGGATACCGTATGCTCATTAATTTCATAACGTATAAGCTATCCTTTGTCCCTCCGTGCAGGAACTAGCTAGAGACATACAACTAAAACGAAGCAATATGAGTAGTCTACCTTCTAGCTGTTAGTGCCTGAGTACAACATGCCAACGTGGGAAGTGGCATCACTGCAACACCTCGTATGGGTCCAGTTTGTACTCCTGGTACACTCAATAGTGTCCGTTGGTTACACCTGACTGGTTTCATGCAGGGGAACCTTACTGGTCCAGGGTTAACTTCCACGTCACCAGCAAGCAGTAGCAGCCAGTAGCAGGTGGCCAGTAGCAGGTGGGTAATGTGGCGATGGTACACCTGACTGGTTTCTTACACACCGTGCAGGGGAACCTTACTGGTCCTGGGTTAGCTTCCACGTCACCAGCGAGCAATAGCAGCCAGTAGCAGGTGGCCAGTAGCAGGTGGGTAATGTGGCGATGGTACACCTGACTGGTTTCTTACACACTGTGCAGGGGAACCTTACTGGTCCGGGGTTAACTCCACGTCACCAGCAAGCAGTAGCAGCCAGTAGCAGGTGGCCAGTAGCAGGTGGGTAATGTGGCGATGGTACACCTGACTGGTTTCTTACACACCGTGCAGGGGAACCTTACTGGTCCTGGGTTAGCTTCCACGTCACCAGCGAGCAATAGCAGCCAGTAGCAGGTGGCCAGTAGCAGGTGGGTAATGTGGCGATGGTACATCTGACTGGTTTCTTACACACCGTGCAGGGGAACCTTACTGGTCCGGGGTTAGCTTCCACGTCACCAGCGAGCAATAGCAGCCAGTAGCAGGTGGCCAGTAGCAGGTGGGTAATGTGGCGATGGTACACCTGACTGGTTTCTTACACACCGTGCAGGGGAACCTTACTGGTCCTGGGTTAACTCCACGTCACCAGCAAGCAGTAGCAGCCAGTAGCAGGTGGCCAGTAGCAGGTGGGTAATGTGGCGATGGTACACCTGACTGGTTTCTTACACACCGTGCAGGGGAACCTTACTGGTCCTGGGTTAGCTTCCACGTCACCAGCGAGCAATAGCAGCCAGTAGCAGGTGGCCAGTAGCAGGTGGGTAATGTGGCGATGGTACACCTGACTGGTTTCTTACACACCATGCAGGGGAACCTTACTGGTCCTGGGTTAGCTTCCACGTCACCAGCGAGCAATAGCAGCCAGTAGCAGGTGGCCAGTAGGAGGTGGGTAATGTGGCGATGGTACACCTGACTGGTTTCTTACACACCGTGCAGGGGAACCTTACTGGTCCTGGGTTAGCTTCCACGTCACCAGCGAGCAATAGCAGCCAGTAGCAGGTGGCCAGTAGCAGGTGGGTAATGTGGCGATGGTACACCTGACTGGTTTCTTACACACCATGCAGGGGAACCTTACTGGTCCTGGGTTAGCTTCCACGTCACCAGCGAGCAATAGCAGCCAGTAGCAGGTGGCCAGTAGCAGGTGGGTAATGTGGCGATGGTACACCTGACTGGTTTCTTACACACCGTGCAGGGGAACCTTACTGGTCCTGGGTTAGCTTCCACGTCACCAGCGAGCAGTAGCAGCCAGTAGCAGGTGGCCAGTAGCAGGTGGGTAATGTGGCGATGGTACACCTGACTGGTTTCTTACACACCGTGCAGGGGAACCTTACTGGTCCTGGGTTAGCTTCCACGTCACCAGCGAGCAATAGCAGCCAGTAGCAGGTGGCCAGTAGCAAGTGGGTAATGTGGCGATGGTACACCTGACTGGTTTCTTACACACCGTGCAGGGGAACCTTACTGGTCCAGGGTTAGCTTCCACGTTACCAGCGAGCAATAGCAGCCAGTAGCAGGTGACCAGTAGCAAGTGGGTAATGTGGCGATGGTACACCTGACTGGTTTCTTACACACCTTGTAGGGGACCTTACTGGTCCGGGGTTAGCTTCCACGTCACCAGCGAGCAATAGCAGCCAGTAGCAGGTGGCCAGTAGCAGGTGGGTAATGTGGTGATGGTACACCTGACTGGTTTCTTACACACCGTGCAGGGGAACCTTACTGGTCCGGGGTTAACTCCACGTCACCAGTGAGCAGTAGCAGCCAGTAGCAGGTGGCCAGTAGCAGGTGGGTAATGTGGCGATGGTACACCTGACTGGTTTCTTACACACCTTGTAGGGGACCTTACTGGTCCGGGGTTAGCTTCCACGTCACCAGCGAGCAGTAGCAGCCAGTAGCAGGTGGCCAGTAGCAGGTGGGTAATGTGGCGATGGTACACCTGACTGGTTTCTTACGCACCATGCAGGGGAACCTTACTGGTCCAAGATTAACTTCCACGTCACCAGCGAGCAGTAGCAGCCAGTAGCAGGTGGCCAGTAGCAGGTGGGTAATGTGGTGATGGTACACCTGACTGGTTTCTTACACACCATGCAGGGGAACCTTACTGGTCCTGGGTTAGCTTCCACGTCACCAGCGAGCAATAGCAGCCAGTAGCAGGTGGCCAGTAGGAGGTGGGTAATGTGGCGATGGTACACCTGACTGGTTTCTTACACACCGTGCAGGGGAACCTTACTGGTCCTGGGTTAGCTTCCACGTCACCAGCGAGCAGTAGCAGCCAGTAGCAGGTGGCCAGTAGCAGGTGGGTAATGTGGCGATGGTACACCTGACTGGTTTCTTACACACCATGCAGGGGAACCTTACTGGTCCAGGGTTAGCTTCCACGTCACCAGCGAGCAATAGCAGCCAGTAGCAGGTGGCCAGTAGCAGGTGGGTAATGTGGCGATGGTACACCTGACTGGTTTCTTACACACCGTGCAGGGGAACCTTACTGGTCCTGGGTTAGCTTCCACGTCACCAGCGAGCAATAGCAGCCAGTAGCAGGTGGCCAGTAGCAAGTGGGTAATGTGGCGATGGTACACCTGACTGGTTTCTTACACACCGTGCAGGGGAACCTTACTGGTCCAGGGTTAGCTTCCACGTTACCAGCGAGCAATAGCAGCCAGTAGCAGGTGACCAGTAGCAAGTGGGTAATGTGGCGATGGTACACCTGACTGGTTTCTTACACACCTTGTAGGGGACCTTACTGGTCCGGGGTTAGCTTCCACGTCACCAGCGAGCAATAGCAGCCAGTAGCAGGTGGCCAGTAGCAGGTGGGTAATGTGGTGATGGTACACCTGACTGGTTTCTTACACACCGTGCAGGGGAACCTTACTGGTCCGGGGTTAACTCCACGTCACCAGTGAGCAGTAGCAGCCAGTAGCAGGTGGCCAGTAGCAGGTGGGTAATGTGGCGATGGTACACCTGACTGGTTTCTTACACACCTTGTAGGGGACCTTACTGGTCCGGGGTTAGCTTCCACGTCACCAGCGAGCAGTAGCAGCCAGTAGCAGGTGGCCAGTAGCAGGTGGGTAATGTGGCGATGGTACACCTGACTGGTTTCTTACGCACCATGCAGGGGAACCTTACTGGTCCAAAATTAACTTCCACGTCACCAGCGAGCAGTAGCAGCCAGTAGCAGGTGGCCAGTAGCAGGTGGGTAATGTGGTGATGGTACACCTGACTGGTTTCTTACACACCGTGCAGAGGACCTTACTGGTCCGGGGTTAACTTCCACGTCACCAGCGAGCAGTAGCAGCCAGTAGCAGGTGGCCAGTAGCAGGTGGGTAATGTGGTGATGGTACACCTGACTGGTTTCTTACACACCGTGCAGGGGAACCTTACTGGTCCTGGGTTAGCTTCCACGTCACCAGCGAGCAATAGCAGCCAGTAGCAGGTGGCCAGTAGCAGGTGGGTAATGTGGCGATGGTACACCTGACTGGTTTCTTACACACCGTGCAGGGGAACCTTACTGGTCCAGGGTTAGCTTCCACGTTACCAGCGAGCAATAGCAGCCAGTAGCAGGTGACCAGTAGCAAGTGGGTAATGTGGCGATGGTACACCTGACTGGTTTCTTACACACCTTGTAGGGGACCTTACTGGTCCGGGGTTAGCTTCCACGTCACCAGCGAGCAATAGCAGCCAGTAGCAGGTGGCCAGTAGCAGGTGGGTAATGTGGTGATGGTACACCTGACTGGTTTCTTACACACCGTGCAGGGGAACCTTACTGGTCCGGGGTTAGCTTCCACGTCACCAGCGAGCAGTAGCAGCCAGTAGCAGGTGGCCAGTAGCAGGTGGGTAATGTGGCGATGGTACACCTGACTGGTTTCTTACGCACCATGCAGGGGAACCTTACTGGTCCAAGATTAACTTCCACGTCACCAGCGAGCAGTAGCAGCCAGTAGCAGGTGGCCAGTAGCAGGTGGGTAATGTGGTGATGGTACACCTGACTGGTTTCTTACACACCGTGCAGAGGACCTTACTGGTCCGGGGTTAACTTCCACGTCACCAGCGAGCAGTAGCAGCCAGTAGCAGGTGGCCAGTAGCAGGTGGGTAATGTGGTGATGGTACACCTGACTGGTTTCTTACACACCGTGCAGGGGAACCTTACTGGTCCTGGGTTAGCTTCCACCTCACCAGCGAGCAATAGCAGCCAGTAGCAGGTGGCCAGTAGCAGGTGGGTAATGTGGCGATGGTACACCTGACTGGTTTCTTACACACCATGCAGGGGAACCTTACTGGTCCAGGGTTAGCTTCCACGTCACCAGCGAGCAATAGCAGCCAGTAGCAGGTGGCCAGTAGCAGGTGGGTAATGTGGCGATGGTACACCTGACTGGTTTCTTACACACCGTGCAGGGGAACCTTACTGGTCCTGGGTTAGCTTCCACGTCACCAGCGAGCAATAGCAGCCAGTAGCAGGTGGCCAGTAGCAAGTGGGTAATGTGGCGATGGTACACCTGACTGGTTTCTTACACACCGTGCAGGGGAACCTTACTGGTCCAAGGTTAGCTTCCACGTCACCAGCGAGCAGTAGCAGCCAGTACCAGGTGGGTAATGTAGAGATGGGGCGGTGATGGCGGAGTTTCAGTCAAAGGTGTGAGGTCACTCTCCCGAGAGAGATGACGACTGGGTGGCAGCCACTTGGCAGAATCTTCTCTGGAGAGAACAACAACTGTCCAACACCTATCTCACTGTTCGGCACTCATAGGGAGAGAAGATATGCATGTATGAAGAACAGCCCCTTAGGGCTAGGGCCAGTGTTAGCTTGCACTGAGAAGGGCCCTTCTTTGTACCCTTTACTGACCTTGCTTCCGAATTCCAAAAGCTCTCAACTTGATCCTTCATAAGCGATGTCACAGGGCTCACAACTACTAGCGCAATCAAGTGCAAAAAGTCTTCGGAAGTGTCACCACAAGGTAGCATATTGCCTTATCCAGTCAAGCGCTAAGGGCAAACTGGCATGGCAAAGGCTCTCTTGTCTTCTCCAGCTTTTAAGTATAAAAATTGAATGTGCTACGTAATAGTTAATAGTCTCGCAATCTCATTGGTCCTTACCACACTCTGGTAATAAGCCCAAGAAATTCGACTTCGTTCACCAGACCATTTCTCCCAGCGAGGGGGTGTGGTCTGGGCACGAAACTACTGGCATGCAATGGGGTCTAGAGAGCAACCAATATTAATCATGTTTTATCGCAAAAATTGCAATCTTAGAATTTTTTTTTTTTACCAGGGACTGCCACAAGAGTAATTGGTACTTACATTTGATGTAATATGACTGCATGTGGCCCTTTAATAATATTATTTTGTTACTTACCATTTTCTAGATATGCGAGACAGAGTTTGATCTGATGTCAAGCAACAAAGTGCTTCAGATGCAGTGGTAAGTATAACCTCGTTCCCAGCTGCTCGGGAATGAGGCTATGGTAAGTACAGGCTGCTAACCCGGATGCTTAGTTAATTACCAAAGCTTATGCCATTACAGGGGTGGTAAGGACTTCTTTGTGCTGCTCATGGATCGAATAATGTTCGTGAAAGGGTTTGGAAGACACTGGTGCAAGTATCCTACTCAATTGTTGTGCCTCTCTATATATACTGTGTGTTGAAAGTCAGTATTTCCATAGTAACAGGTAAACATTCAGTATTGTGGTTACTATATCTTTTCGTCCTTTCTGAATGAGTTGTGGCTCTTGGTTTTTCTTGTGCATGGGTATGCCTGATTTGGGTAAGCCTATCTAGGTGTTTGTTTCTATGTTAGGTTGCCTCTGAAACACGTAGTAGTAGTGTTGGTATATGCTGGGCTACATCTCTCTCCTTGGGGAGAGGAGAGCCTGGGACAGAGGCTCAGTGTTTACTGCTGATATATGGTGGGCCTCGCTTAGTGGAGGAGTACACGGACGTACAATTGTCCCTTAACTTGCACTGATACCCACTGCGAGGTGCTGGTGTGCTGTTGGCAGAAATTGATGGTGTCCGGATTCTGACGAATCAAACGTCTGAATTCATCCACAGAGTGACCAGTGAGGCTCTTTATAGACAGCTGAACATCTGACATGGACTTACTTCCTTGTAATCTGCACAAAAGCTAGACTGTCATTTGCTCTGTGTTCCGTGTACCGTGTAGCTCATTCTCTGGCTGTGCTTCGGATTGGGTCGATGGAAGTTGGAGCTCTTCTCAATGATGCCTTCAAGGAATATGAGGTATTTAGTAACATATTACCACTTTACATGTATGTATTTCAGGTACTCACTTAAATTGTTTCGCTGATATGGCTATAAATGTAAGATTACAAGCAGCTTTGCTCGCCTTAAGCTGCTGCTCCCCAATTGCATCTGCACGGGACTCCGGCGCTGGACAGCTCCCAGCACAGAAGTCTGGTGAGCATCACCGTTTGCGTTAGTGTGAGGCACGACAGTTCTCTCTTCAGCAATCTCGCGAGCTCTCACTCCTCCCTGTGTTCTGTTAGTCCACTACTCTGATGCACCAACAGCCTTGTACGATGACGTCTCTGGTGAAAAGCCTTTGCTGTGAGATCGAAATCAAGCAAGTACAAAGGTCATGTGCATCGCAGTTCTAGTCCACCCCCTGCTTCTGTTACTCGCACACATGCTTAAAGTTGTAATGCAGTTGATGGTGCATTCAGAGGAGGTTGGATGATGGCAAGTAGTAGCTTGGTACAGTGATTCCTAGTCCATTGTTCCAACCACCAGGGAGATGAGAGCCACAAAGCTGATGAATACATCCGCTTTATCAAGGACAGACTGCCAGAGGCTGTCACGCAGTGTGTGAAGGCAGCTGGTGAGGAGTTTACTCCAAATATCCAGCAGAGTCTTCTGAAGGTACATTAACCTACAGTATACTGTACAGCGTACGTAAATATACCAACTGGTGGGACTCATTGAATCTATGTGGTAATGAAGCGTAACCTTGTTCCCAGGCCCCGCCCAGCTTTTTTTTCGCTTGCATGCAGTACGGAAAAGCAGGGAGAGCCTGGTATGTTTCCTCACATGAGCCTTACGTAATCCATAAATGGCGAAAAATTTCAGAACGAGAAAGCAAAGTTTCGTGTATTGTTCAACCAACTACCAACTACACATTCAACGCTTGGTGTGTATGACAGTCGCCCCCCTCCCCCCCCCCCCCTCCCCGTTAGCCAGATATGTGTGGTAAGTTACCTGGTACCTTTGCTCTTCTTGATGTTCTGAGCCCCAGATCGCCCACATTCAATTATATCAGTCCTTTCTACCCTCGACGTCACGCACATGAGGAAACATATACCAGGCCCTCCGCGTTCTTTCGCCTGGGAACGAGGCTAAATGAAACGGGTTTGGCTATTACAGTAGTACTCTGAGTGCAATGTGGGTTCTGGTATTAGACAAGGTGTCTGGCTTACTTTTTTGTAGAGTGTAGCGACAGCAGTTGTCTTTCAATTCCCATGTAAAACCAGCTTGAGGTTTACAAAATACGGCAGGGAAAGGCCTGAGATATTTTATCACGTGACACTCACACCAAGCCGACACATACAACTGGTGACCTTCATAGCTGATAGCCATAATAAACGCAAGGCTGTACTGTGCCCACACATCCCATCAGTCCATCACTGTCTGCATGGCCTGGGAACGAGGCTACAATTTCACCTAGAAAGTACTTTTAGGCTTTTGCAAATCACTTTTTTGGGGGAGGTAGCCTAACCCTCCAACCATACATAACGGATGAGAAATTTTTTGTTGCCCTCTAACTGCCAAACCAGACTGCCAGCCCTCAGAATTTTTTTATGGTGGGCTCTATTTAGAAATGTGCCATTGTGTGCCATGACCATGGGTTACTATTGTATTGTCTGCAGTCAGCAAATTTTGGGAAGGGCTTCCTTGGCCCAGATGTACCTGAAGACGTTGTGAATGACTTTGTAACGACAGGCCACCAACTGCGTGTGCTGAACAATGTCAGGGATGAACAGATTGGCATACCCATCACTCTGAGGCAGTATCCTATGTCCCGTGCCTGTGGCATGAATGAATGTTTTGGCACCAAACATCATGGCCTTGCGGTGGTATGATTACTTGCTCTTATGTCTCTGTCTGTCAAGCATGTGGACTGTAACTAGCCTCGTTCCCAGGCCTCCGCCCAGATTTTATCTCACAGCCGTGGAGAAAAATCCCGATTTTTCTCCACGGCTGTGAGATAAAATCTGTGTGGAGGCCTGGGAACGAGGCTAGACTGTAACCTCTCTACTAGTCCATAGATAATAATGAGAGTGTGGGCTAGATGTCATTCAAGCATTTTTCACCTTGACTCATTGAACAGATACTATCGCCTTTCTACTGGAGTTCTCATTGATAGGTTTGTGTGTAACCTCATTCCCAGGCTCTTGTGTGGGGCCCCCCGCCCGCACAAGAGCCTGGGAATGAGGCTAGCTTGTGGTCTCTCTGCAAGCTTTACCAACAAGATTGTATTCGGGACCTACCTTTCAGCTTGTAGTGTACTTAAACATACTGTCATGTAGTTTCATGCTCCGAAACTGCATACACGACTGCACTCAGTATACATTTGCCATTCTAACCACACCCACCTGTTAATGATTGTTCAACCTAGTGCTCGAGCAATGCTAATTAGGCCTGCAAGACTTGTTTGTAGGTCTGTTGTATGGAGCCCTTGTTGCAACCAATTGGGACATTTCGGAATGGTCTGGTTGCAACCAGCCTTCATAGCCAGCCCAGTCACACTCATGTCTGTTTTTCACCCTCGGTGTGAGTCCCCTCTAGACCTTGTTCTTTCCATTTTGCCTGAATGTCAGGCATCCAACTATCAGCAGAATCCCTGCAGTAGACCGAACTACTCACCTACAGCTCTTGCACTTATTCTCAGGTTGATTAATCGTGGCATGTACCAGCTTGCCCTTGAGATCTGTAACTACCTGACCATCCCTCCGGCCAATGGAGAGGTGAAGGTTCTGAGAGAGTGGGCCCTCAGAAAGGTGGGTACACGGCAGTCCCTGGTGTCAGATAAACTAGAGCAGTTGGCTCAATGCATTCAATGACCATGTGCAGGTACAAGACAAAGGTCTTACTGATGAAGACGTGGGCAGGATGATCATCCAGAAGCTGAAGGACACATCTGTGGTAGTTTCATTTGCTGAAATAGCGAATGCTGCCCTTAAGGAAGGCAGAAGCGGCCTTGCTACACAGGTATGTGTGTACGTGCAGGTTTTATCCTAGCGTGATTACATTGTGTTGAGCACAGTGTTGTTTCGCTGCATACACTCTCTATAGCTTCTGGACCATGAGGTTTATGCTAAAGACCAGGTACCACTGCTGATGGAGATGAAGAAACCAGATCTTTCACTGGACAAAGCAATAGAAAGTGGAGACCCAGAGCTAGGTTAGCCTCGTTCCCAGGCCCTCGTCATTTTCGGTTGCTTGAAGAATGGCTGTTCTTTGTGCAACCGAAACGGCACGAGCCTATAGGAACAAGGCTAGAGCTAGGCAGGTTAGTAGCTTGAATATGCATGTTGCTCTTATTCAGGCAAGCCTGACCGAGACCCACATTAGCATTGAGGAAAGTGTTGCAGATGCAAATTGTAGGACATGTTCCAAGAGAGCTGTCCAGCAACATTTGCAAGACATGGATAATGTTCAGGGGACTAGAAGAAGGAAGGGAGGGCATTTATTGGAGGTGCCGTGTGTTTTACCACTTTGTAGCAAAGCTGTCAACGGCTACAAATTTGCATTAGTCACCAGTTTTTCTCAAAGCCACTACTTTACTTGATAAATGCCTCCCTCAAAATTTCCGCTGCCTTCGAATAATAGCCACACACAAAATATGGAATGGCGAAATTTTTAGTAGCAGTGCATCTGATCGTGAAAGTATTGGCTGTCTACATAATTTGCATGTTATATAAGTACATACTGCAATCCTGTTCCTATTTAGAGCACAACAGCAATCTGTATCTGCCATTTTGTGCTCGTGCAGGCTGTTCTGATCAGGGTCATGCACCCAGCTTATGATCAGGTGCCTAGTAAGTTAATAACTAACCTGGAATCCCAGCATTGAGTGTCTGTTCTGTGACCACAGTGTATAGGGTGCTGGATGACCTCAAGTACAAGTACTACCACTCCCAAATGGAACGCTTTCTGCAGTTGTTCCACAACCGTCCAGTGGCTGCAGCACTCTACAAGAAGGTACAGTACCCAAGCAGACGTATCAGAGTTCATTTGGTATGCATGTATGTACTTTGATGGTAGAATGCAGCATTAGCTCCTCAGACCTACATGTATCTCTATCAAGACTATTACATGAACCCCAGCATATGCTTAGCATCACAGTGACATTAAAGTCAGCCCTCCCTTCTCCCTTAACATTATGCCTTCACAAGACTAAGGCTGCACATGCATATGTTTGTATAAAATTAACATCACAGCCCAACTCCCCCAAAACGAAATTTTCATCTGGAAATGCCCCCTTGAAGTCATTTACTTCAGGAAATCATACTACTGCTTAGGTCATATTTGTGACTACTTCTGTGAGGATCTTAATGTGTACTACTTTGAGGAGACGTTATGCAGCAATGATGTGGAAATGAAGCCTTATAGGGCCATATATACCGTCAGCGAGTAATGAGGCGGTGTTTTAGACCGTTTCAGAAATGGCAATGCTACGAAGGGACATGATTCTACAATATATGGAGCTCTAGACTTCTAGCGTGCGTTGGTATATATTTCTTAATTTGTATCGCTTCATTATCACAATTAGTTGTGGGGATCATATGTGCTTTAAGGTCCGTTTTCTCTGACCCACTAGTATGGTTTTGTGTTAAATGACAGAGCAATCTGGTTTAATGTTTCACATCACTTTAGTTATGTAAGGAGATTGACCAGGACCAGCTACTGAACTTGTATCGCCAAGAGAGTGACTTTCTGGAAGCCGGATGCCTTCACTTCGCTCGAAGCTTCATCAGAAGGGTATGTACTGCACGTGAAGTATACTTGATTTGATTCGGAGAGTTTTGAGTAAACTGCAACTGTACGTTCAGTTTTTGAGCAGAGGGTACATGATATAAGATGTAAAATGGGATTTACAGTCAGTACCGTAGTGTCCCGCTAATACGCCCCCTTCGAAAATACGCCCTCCCCCTCTTTTTCGCCCAAGTTCCTGCACAGGGTAGTTTGACTCGTTATAACGCCCCCCTGGCGAGCGTCTTCTACCTACACTTGCGCAACTCTGCAGATCGTCTCTCGATCTCATGCAGATGGAGCAGTCACCGTTGACGCCGACGGTACAAGTCACCTCGCAGCCACTCTTCCGCAGGAAATACCAGGCTGTGATTCATGACCGACCGTAGTATTGCTGTTTTTGAGGATGGCCACAGCGAAGGCGTCATGAATGTTATGGCCCTCTAGTTGAAGTGGCAGCTCTTCTCGCCGATGTAGAGAGACCACGCATGATGACCACGAACAGTACTGGCGATCGTTATGTACTTTTGTTACTATGAACATGAACCTTGGCAGTGTCATAAACGTAGCAAAACGTTTTGAGGGGGCGTATATTCGAGACTAATTGCGTACTCGAAAATACGCCCCCTCCCTCTTTGGGCTGGATGTAGTGTACAAAATAGGGGGGCGTATTAACGGGACACTACGGTAATGGCAATGATTTCTCCACTCTGGTTTCTGTCTCATTTGTTTGTCTGCTTTTGTGTACTGCAAAGCAATGCAAAGACTTGGGGTTAAAGAGCCTAGGAAGTGGCTAACAGTGGCAGTAATGTTTTCAGGTTACTGTAGTATTGAGACGATGACTGTATTCCGTTGTGGCTCTTCTTAAATGAATTGTGGATGATCAACGGCCATCACTTTATTTCTTCTATAGGAACCAGAGGAGAGCAAAAAGTGCTTTCATGATGCCATGATGGAGTTCAAAGATGGCCAGCATCTCTTTCCACTGAAGGTTATTTCCCCACAGTTCTGAGTGTTGGCTGTGACACACTTACATGTAGCTAACCTCCTTCCCAGGCTTCCACACCACAAAGGAACTGGGAGCAGAAGGTTGGGGAACCATGGCTTTTCTTATGTGATAAAGCCCTGCCCCCTGTAATTTTGTGGTGGGAACCTTGGGAACGAGGCTAACAATTAGCCGAAAGAGAACATGTAGCATTTATATTAGGCCTGGAATGGGTCCATCACGTTAGTATCCTGGAGTATCCATGTGTGGTGTGAGATTTTGTGATCGAGTGTAGCTACTGCGATGGCAAGTAAAGGGCATCAAAATTAGCCCGGTTTGGGAACACTTCTTCAGGTGGGAAGGCAAGACTGTAAGATCTGTGATACAGAACTGACGGTTGGAGGAGGCAGTCTAATTTGCGGCATGATCTCAAGTGAACGCACGTGCTATCATAATAACTGCACAGCTATTCATGATACTTCTTTCGTGTGTAGGCTGCTGAGGAACAAGTGAAACTGATGCATGATCAAACTGATCTGGAGTCCAAGTATGGGCTGAGGGTCGCGGGTCTCCCTCTCTTCCACACTGTCCTGGAGGTGGGTACTGACATAGTGGGTTGAAGTAGGTATGTTTGTATGTTCCATTTTAATAGAGTGCTGTATGAATTTTCTGCAGTGTGTTAGGAACCGACTTCCTAAGGTTGCTGAACAGTTACGAAAAGACTTCAAATTGTCGGATTCCCAGTAAGTTACATAGACAAACTTCGTTGAACTTTGTAATTGGGCAAGCATGAGCAAGCCCCACATTAGTTGTGTAGCTACATAGACTACCAACGCCAATACTGCTGCAATTGGGTACATCCAATATAAATGACTCGGCTAAATATTCATGCATACCATGAGGTTTGATTTGACAGTGTACTTGCAATTCTGCCAATCTACCAAGTTTAATTCCACGCTAATATTAATCCGGTTATATGGTATGCTGTACTGGACTTTGACAAGTGGTGTATGCCTCTAATTCTCATGCTCTACTGTAAGATCTTTTGAATTTGTACACAAAGAACACTCCTGCATGTCTAACAACCTGATTGATTGCCTCCTAGATTCTGGTGGGCAAAAATTCGTGGACTTACTCAAATTGGAGATTATGAAGAGCTGGAGAGATTTTCGAAACAAAAGAAGTCCCCCATTGGATATGAGGTACAGTTACTCTGATTCCGTACTCCAAGTATGGAAATTGACAAGTGAGACTGTTCTGGCAAATTAACAGCATACAGTAGTGATGTCTGCTCCTAGCTCTGGCAGCATCCACACAGAGTCAGTGGCAATGTGTAGAGGTGTGTGCCCATCTTGGTCGCCAGCATTCAGACATGAACCTGCAGAAGGAGCCAGACTGTGGTCCCTGCCCACATACCTGCCTCGTACAGAACCTAATGCACTGGACGTGTCCACCAAGGACCGCCATGTGGATGGGGGCGCGACGCTTGGGAGAGTTGGCAAATGGCCTGAAGTAGGAAGAGGAGCATTCACTGACACAGGACTACAGCTAGCCATAAGGACAGTACCTGAGGGCCACTTTGCCCGCGTGGCCAAGGTGAAAGAGCAAGTCATTTGCACGTCCGTCCTGTGCAGCCCAGAGCACCTGTCTGCTGTGGGATCGACACAGACTTAGACTCAGGGTTTATTTAGAACATAGAGAAAGTTGTGTGTGTGTGTGTGTGTGGGGGGGGGGGGGGGGGGGGGGGGGTGATACCAATGACAGTGGTGTCCGTGTTTTAGCTGATCGATACAGACTTAGACTCAGGGTTTATTTCACAAAATATCACAAGGGGGGCAAATAGAACATAGAGAAAGTTTGGGGGGGGATGAATAGTGTGCGGCAGTGTGCCATTTAGGGGCGTCTGGGTTTGAAATCTCTAAGGGGGGGGGGGGGGGGGGCAAATCATTTGCCTCCCCCCCCCCCCCCCTCGCCCAAAAGAAACCCTGCTTAGACTACAGTTACGAGTCATCTGTCCCATGTCATGTGATTTGTATAACCATTGCAATTTGTTGTGTGAGCATGGAGGACAGTACAAGGTCACCCCACCCAACAAACAAGGAGGACAGTACATGGTCAACCCACCCAACAAAGCTTTTGGCCTAAAATACACAATTGGTACACATACCAATGCCAACTTTTAAGTGGCGTATCAAAATTAATCTAGCGTTCAGCCACGTAGACTGCAAAGGCCTCTGAAGCACACTGAATGAAATTCACGGTTGCCTCGGGAAGTTTTGCATATAAGACCATATCAAATCACCTTACATCTCCCATGTGTGATTCTCTGCAGTATGAAACCTTGAATCTAACGATGGGAACAGCCAGAGAACCAAACTAGAGGTTTTCTGTAGTGTGGTGATGCTGTGTTGTTGTTTTACATGCAGCCTTTTGCAGAAGTCTGCATGCAGCATGGAAACTACAGAGAGGCGACAAAGTATATCGCCAAAGCAGCTCCAGAGAATAGGTTCCAACTCTATATGGCTGTCGAGTAAGTTGCAGAGCATTGTCCTTGTAACCCAATTTGTAACCACTCTCCATCCTTCAGATAACATTTGCAGGGAGGAAAATGAGTGTGTGTGTGAGTGTGTGTGTGTGTGTGTGTGTGTGGGGGGGGGGGGGGGGGGGGGGGGGGGCATGCTTCTATTCATAATGCTACACCATTTTTGTCACATAGGGAGCCTAACCTAGCTAAGGGATCCACAAGTTAAAAGACAGCTGCATGGTAATGTTAAATACCTAAGGCTCAAAACTAGCCTTGTTACCAGCCCGTTCCCACTGCCAGCACCAGTCTGAAATATGGCGGGGGAAGGCCTGGGAGAGCTGGTCACATGCGGTGCCATCAGTTAGACACATGGTAGATACATGGAGGGTGGTGCCCAATGAAGAATCTCAACGTCCTGTCTTGTACATTCTGTCCAAAGGCTGGATGTCAGAGCGTTCGCAAGGCAGACGATCAATACCATTTGTTGTTCACAACGCCTGGGATAATCTAACAGTTGCTGAATGTGTACAAGGCCATGTCGAGCCACTGATGTAGATCCTAGTAGCAGGATGGTCATGTTGCTTTGTACCGGTGTCTTTCCCATACTCCCTGTAAATAATGTGGGATTTTAATGAATAACTACCCTATTTAAAACGTACATCTAATCTAGCGGTAGAAATTCAATTCCTGGAATTTCCACTAATCCAGTAGCTCAGGACACTAATGATTCCAATGTACTGATACCAGGAAATGTACTTATCAAAACAACACGAGTTTCCAAGTACACATTTACAAAATACACTATTCATAGTCTGTCTGATTCGGTTGAAATGCAGCATGTGGCACACCAGTCAGCCCTTGACGACTTCTCTCGAAATTCAGCGCGTGGCATCATGGTTGATGATGACCTTTTCTATAGCCACACCGCCCAAAATGCAGCGTGTGGCATGGCAGTGGGTGTCCATTTCCTGGAATAGTGTAGTCACTAACACCGAATGCCAGCACGTGGCATGGCAGTTGATGCCCATGTTCCTGGAATAACAGTCACGAAATGCAGTGCATGGCAATGATGGCATGGCAGTAGACGCCCAGTTCCTGGAATAGTGCAGCCACAACAGTCACAAACGCTCAAAATGCAGTAGTACGTGGCACGGCAGTTCGATGCCCATTTCCTATTTCTATCTATTACAACGGTCCATCCAATCTAGCAATACAAATTCATTTCCTGGAATTTCTATGATTCCAATCCTATGGTAGTGAATTTTGAAATTATTTTTTATACCGTTTTATTAGCATACATACATTAATTCTTACAACGGCAGTCCGATACTGAGCTAGTGTTTGTGTATATATATGTGTGCAACTTCCATCATGCTTTGTAAAGGAATGCAATGAAGTTAGTAACGCATCCGCATATTGTAGTGCATCGGCATGCGGAAAGATGGCGGTGAGCCATAATGTGTGCTTCTTCTGAAGTGATTCAACCGCTGTGAGCACTGCAGGGTGATATTACAGTAATCTGTACGTTATACCTGTACAGGTCATGTTTGAGCTCTAGAATGATACCTTCATTACAGGGACTTCCACAAAGCTGCTGATGCTGCTTTTCAAGATCAGAGTATCTCAAAACTTGAGGAAGTGCAGGCTAAAGCTGGTCGTCACCCAGAGTTAATGGAACATGTGAAAACTCTGAAAGGAAGACTAGGATACAGATAACTTGACTTTTGTGTGCTACAAATCTATTAATGTTGTGTTTACAGTTTTATTAATGAGTTACCTACAATCCTATAAGCAAGCACTGTATATACCTGCAGCCAAAGGCAAGCATTTCCTTTAATGACGTTGTCTATGATAGGGATCGAGCACAAATTTGGTCATTAATTTTATGCTCTGACATGTATTGGGAGGGAAAACAAAGGTCTACTATATCAGCCTGAATTTGCCTGGTCGGTGGTTCTTTTCTACATCACCGAACCTGCTAATGTCCATGGACGGAGGGATTGAGGTCGCCTGCTTTAAATTAATATAGTCTCTGCTCAATCTCTCCCCTTCATTGTGTGATGAGAGCATGTTGTGATTCGCTCTCCAGTGGGCACTGCACCAATTCTAAACTCCACTTCAAAATTTGTAATGTAGCTGACAAAACGCTTGCCTGGACGTGATCGAGCTTAGACATTCCAAGAGTGCAGCATTCACTGGGGTAACACATGATGTACAGAGTTTGGGGTCCCGGTGTTCTACTTTTGGGTGGCGACTGTCCAGGGCACAGTCGCTGGTTATACACTGTGGCGGTGACCATGTCCATCAGTATGTGGCTGAGTTACATGCAGCTATAGCCGTTATGGTTATTGGCATGTAGAGTCCATTGTTTCTGCTACAGCATGACTTTAAAAATTTGTCAGACGTGACGTGCACTCAGGATTTCTTTCTGAAGATGACGTATAACTGCTCAGCTTGCAACAGTGTCAGTCAGTGTGTGCAGCAAATGGCATGAATGGCAAGCAGCGCGTATGCGATTATGCCAGGTATATAGTCTGGTTCCAAAAATGGATGATTGACATTGATTGTAGACCATCTGTAATGATGGGAAATTTGCAGACCATGCTAAATCATCCAAATATGGATAATTTTAGCATGGTCTGCAATAATCATCCAATTTCGGATGATTATTGATGGTCTACAATCATCTATTGACCTCCATAATTATGCGTAGTCTCGTGCCCAGACCAGGGTGTGGTCTGGGCACGAGACTAAATTATGCGCGCAAGGACTGTCACGTGGGTTGGTGCAAAACCTGGACTCTGGACTCTGGACTGGACCGTGGACTGGACTCTGGACTGCATTTTGGACTGCATTTTGGGGTGCTTCTGGGTATAACTTTCCGTAGATTACGTCATTGTACATACGTATAACTAGCCGCATAACTAGCTGTTGACGTCGCGTCTGACGACCGTGTCCTTGATGTCGCTGGTGACTTGTGTCCATTGTGTCGCTGGTGTCTGTAGTGTCCCAGGTGTCTGTGGTGTCTCTAGTGTCCATGGAGTCCATGATGTTGCTGGTGTCCGTCGACCGTGTCCGTGATGTCGCTGGTGTCCATTGTGTCGCTGGTGTCTGTAGTGTCCCAGGTGTCTATGGTGTCTCTAGTGTCCATGGAGTCCGTGATGTTGCTGGTGTCCGTCGACCGTGTCTGTGATGTCGCTGGTGTCCATTGTGTCGCTGGTGTCCCTGGAGTCTGTAGTGTCCCAGGTGTCCTTGATGTCGGTGGTGGCTCTAGCTCTGGTGTCCATGGTGTCGCTGGTGCCCATGGTGTCTCTGGTGTCGCTGGTATCCACCGTGTTGCTGGTGTCCATGGTGTCGCTGGTGTCCATGGTGTCCATGGTGTCGCTGGTGTCCATCGTGTCTCTGGTGTCGCTGGTGTCCATGGTGTCGCTGGTGCCCATGGTGTCTCTGGTGTCGCTGGTATCCACCGTGTTGCTGGTGTCCATGGTGTCGCTGGTGTCCATGGTGTCGCTGGTGTCCATGGTGTCGCTGGTGTCCATGGTGTCGCTGGTGTCCATGGTGTCGCTGGTGTCCATCGTGTCCATCGTGTCTCTGGTGTCGCTGGTGTCCATGGTGTCGCTGGTGCCCATGGTGTCTCTGGTGTCGCTGGTATCCACCGTGTTGCTGGTGTCCATGGTGTCGCTGGTGTCGCTGGTGTCCATGGTGTCCATCGTGTCTCTGGTGTCGCTGGTGTCCATGGTGTCGCTGGTGTCCATGGTGTCGCTGGTGTCCATGGTGTCGCTGGTGCCCATGGTGTCTCTGGTGTCGCTGGTGTCTCTGGTGTCGCTGGTGTCGCTGGTGTCCATGGTGTCGCTGGTGTCCATGGTGTCGCTGGTGTCGCTGGTGTCGCTGGTGTCCATCGTGTCTCTGGTGTCGCTGGTGTCCATGGTGTCGCTGGTGCCCATGGTGTCTCTGGTGTCACTGGTATCCACCGTGTTGCTGGTGTCCATGGTGTCCATGGTGTCGCTGGTGTCCATGGTGTCGCTGGTGTCCATGGTGTCGCTGGTGTCCATGGTGTCGCTGGTGTCCATGGTGTCGCTGGTGTCCATGGTGTCGCTGGTGCCCATGGTGTCTCTGGTGTCGCTGGTGTCGCTGGTGTCCATGGTGTCGCTGGTGTCCATGGTGTCGCTGGTGTCGCTGGTGTCGCTGGTGTCCATCGTGTCTCTGGTGTCGCTGGTGTCCATGGTGTCGCTGGTGCCCATGGTGTCTCTGGTGTCACTGGTATCCACCGTGTTGCTGGTGTCCATGGTGTCCATGGTGTCGCTGGTGTCCATCGTGTCTCTGGTGTCGCTGGTGTCCATGGTGTCGCTGGTGTCCATGGTGTCACTGGTGTCGCTGGTGTCGCTGGTGTCCATGGTGTCCATGGTGTCGCTGGTGCCCATGGTGTCGCTGGTGTCCATGGTGTCGCTGGTGCCCATGGTGTCTCTGGTGCCCATGGTGTCTCTGGTGTCGCTGGTGTCCATGGTGTCGCTGGTGTCGCTGGTGTTCATGGTGTCGCTGGTGTCCATGGTGTCGCTGGTGTCCATGGTGTCGCTGGTGTCCATGGTGTCGCTGGTGCCCATGGTGTCTGAACTGAACTGAACTGAATTTATTTCGTCATACAAGGACAGGGTTACACAAAAGGTTGACCTATACGAGTGCTCCCCTTACACATACAAACATAGACTAAAGGAAAAGCAAGGAAAATAAGCTTTACAATGAGTGAGTAAAGCACTATACTAATTTAGTGGGTTAAAAGAACTTGTACAACTTATACTTAAAGGAAGGCAATGAATGAGCAGAAACAATATCTAAGGGTAACGAATTCCAAACAAAGGGACTATTAACAAAAAAAGAAAATCTAAATGCATTAATACTTGAAGGGATGCAAAATAAGGATAAACTATGGGATCTAGTTGATATAGATGGATTAAAACTATAGTAATTATCAAAACAGATACAGTCCAGGTTGTTAATAATTTTGTATACCTGGCAGCAGCTCAGGATGGTTCTCCTTGTGCTGAGGGGCTTCCAGCCAAGGTGAGTGCAGGCATCTTCATATGATCGTGACCAAGAATGACTTTGCTGGGACCAGCGGCAGCAGATCCATCTTGCACCTCTCTTTTGGATCTTTTCAAGAGCATCAGTGTCGCTGGTGTCCATGGTGTCACTGGTGTCCAAGGTGTCGCTGCTGCCCATGGTGTCTCTGGTGTCCATGGTGTCGCTGGTGTCTATGCTGTCTCTGGTGTCAGTGGTGTCCATACATGTAGGTAGTGTCAGTGGTGTCCCTAGTGTCTACGGTGTCGCTGCATGGTGTCCCTAGTGTCTGTGGTGTCCCTAGTGTTTGTGGCGTCTCTGGTGTGCCTGGTATCTCTCGTGTCCATGGCGTCATTGGTGTCGACTTAATTGTGTCTCTGGTGTCCTCAGTGTCTTTAGTGGTGTTCCATGGTTTCCCTAGTGCCAGTGGTGTTTCTAGTATCCTTGGTGTCTCTGGTATCCATGGTGTCCATGGTGTCTCTGGTGTCCCTACTGTCCATGGTGTTTGGTAAAGGGCTGTGTATTATAAGGTATGCATTAGCTACCATGGACACCATGGACACTGGAGACACCGTATAGACACAAGGGACACCATGGGCACCAGCGACACCATGGACACCAGCGACATCATCGACACCAGCGACACCATGCATGGAAATCAGCGACACCATTGACACCAGCGACATCATGGACACCATGGACACCACAGACATCATGGACACCATCGACACCATGGACACCAGAGACATCATGGACACCAGCGACACGACACCAGCGACACCATAGACACGAGGGACACCATGGGCACCAGCGACACCATGGACACCATGGACACCATGGGCACCAGCGACACCAAGGTCACCAGAGACATCATGGACACCAGCGACACGAAACCTTGGACACCAGCGACACCATGGACACCAGCAACACCATGGGCACCAGCGACACCATGGACACCAGTGGCATCATGGACACCAGTGACACCACGGACACCAGCGACACCATGGACACCAGTGACACCATAGACACGAGGGACACCATGGGCACCAGCAACACCATGGACACCTGAGACATCATGGACACCAGTGACACGACACCAGCGACACCATGGACACCAGCGACACCATAGACACCATGGACACCAGCGACACCATGGACACCAGAGACATCATGGACACCAGAGACATCATGGACACCAGCGACACCATAGACACGAGGGACACCATGGGCACCAGCAACACCATGGACACCAGCGACACCATGGACACCATGGGCACCAGCGACACCAAGGTCACCAGAGACATCATGGACACCAGTGACACGACACCAGCGACACCATGGACACCAGCGACACCATAGACTCCATGGACACCAGCGACACCATGGACACCATGGACACCAGAGACATCATGGACACCAGCGACACGACACCATGGACACCAGTGACACCATAGACACGAGGGACACCATGGGCACCAGCGACACCATGGACATCAGAGACATCATCAACACCAGCGACACGACACCATGGACACCAGGGACACCAGAGACACCATGGACACCAGCGACACCATAGACACAAGGGGCACCAGCGACACCAAGGTCACCAGAGACATCATGGACAGCAGCGACACGACACCATGGACACCAGCGACACCATGGACACCAGCGACACCAAGGTCACCAGACTCGGACATCATGGACACCAGCGACACGACACCATGGACACCATGGACACCATGGGCACCAGCGACACCATGGACACCAGAGACATCATGGACACCAGCGACACGACACCATGGACACCAGCGACACCATGGACACTAGGGACACCAGCGACACTAGGGACACCAGCGACACTAGGGACACCAGCAACATCGGTCGATGGACACCAGCAACATCATGGACTCCATGGACACTAGAGACACCACAGACACCTGGGACACTACACGGACTCCAGGACACACGTCACCAGCGACATCAAGGACATGCACACGGTCGTCAGACGCGACGTCAACAGCTAGTTATGCGGCTAGTTATACGTATGTACAATGACGTAATCTACGGAAAGTTATACCCAGAAGCACCCGCATTTTGGACCGGATATTGGACTTGACTTCGTATGCATGGCCCAGAAGGCATGTCGGAGGTCGCTATATCTCTGTCTCAGTGGATGCCTATGGGAACTTAAGTGGGGACGACGTGGAGTAGCTACCCTGAGATCTGCTGGTGGAGGCTGGGGCTCTATCCTACAGGGGTTGGTGCAAAACCTGGACTCTGGACTCTGGACTGGACCGTGGACTGGACTCTGGACTGCATTTTGGACTGCATTTTGGACCGGATATTGGGACTTGACTTCGTACGCATGGCCCAGAAGGCATGTCGGAGGTCGCTATATCTCTGTCTCAGTGGATGCCTGGAGTAGCTACCCTGAGATCTGCTGGTGGAGGCTGGGGCTCTATCTACAGGATTATTTCTGCTGGGGCAAATATCGGGAATCTCAGATTCTGGTCGTTTTTGGCAGAATAGAGCGTGTGCCGTCGAATGTTATACAGTTTGCTGTCTGAGTGAGCTACAAGACTGATTTCGTGCCTGTGAACGACATTGTGTGTTAAGTTCTCTGCTGACGATGGGCTCTATCCTACGGGATTATTTCTACGGATATCAGACAACATCAGAACCCTGGTCACTTGATGGAAGTGGAACAGAGCGTGCTAGCTGTTGGGCTTGAACCAACTGATCATGTGTGTGTGTTGTATTTGTTGTGGATCAGCTTGGTCTTCTGTATGCCTTCTGGGCCATGAATGATTGAGTCCAAAATGCAGTCCAAAATGCAGTCCAGAGTCCAGTCCACGGTCCAGTCCAGAGTCCAGTCCACGGTCCAGTCCAGAGTCCAGAGTCCAGGTTTTGCACTAACCCATCCTACAGGATTATTTCTGCTGGGGCAAATATCGGGAATCTCAGATTCTGGTCGTTTTTGGCAGAAATTATAGAGCGTGTGCCGTCGATTGTTATACAGTTTGCTGTCATGCATGAGTGAGCTACAAGACTGATGATTTCGTGCCTGTGATGACGACATTGTGTGTTAAGTTCTCTGCTGACGATGGGCTCTATCCTTCGGGATTATTTCTACGGATATCAGACAACATCAGAACCCTGGTCACTTGATGGAAGTGGAACAGAGCGTGCTAGCTGTTGAGCTTGAACCAACTGATCATGTGGGTGTGTTGTATTTGTTGTGGACCAGCTTGGTCTTCTGTATGCCTTCTGGGCCATGAATGATTGAGTCCAATATCCAGTCCAAAATGCAGTCCAGAGTCCAGTCCACGGTCCAGTCCAGAGTCCAGAGTCCAGGTTTTGCACTAACCCCTGTCACGTGAGCTTTTCATCGCTGCAGCCCCTCCCACAGTTAACTCGTAAACAAACCACTGTATTAAAACCCATCTTTATCCGTGTCTGTGGTAAGCTCCTCCGCCGTTCCCAGCGCTGCTGAGAGATATGGGAGGCAGTATCTGGGCCTTGCTGGTGGCTGGTTCCAACACGTGGGAAAACTACCGTCATCAAGTGAGTGAGTGCATGACTGCGCAATATCAGCAGCAGATTGCATTTGAGGGCAGCTATATGTACTCTGAGAGGATTAGCTGAGTTACAATGTAGTTGATAATGGGTGATGTAGTTACAGTGCTACTGTAAAACCAGATTCATAGCTGTGCTGCTAATCGCACAATGACAGGCTGCTAAAATAGCGTGCTATTATGGAAGTGAATAAGTTGGAATGACTAGTTACTCACTGCACAAAGTGACTATCCAATGGCTACGCCAAGAGAAAAAGAACTACAGCTGCTCAATTATAAGTCAACACATAATCCACAAGCCCAGCAATTGGAGGTCAAAGTGATTCTTTCTGAGTCCACTTTCAGTTTTAACATTTTGTGGGTGGTCATGAATCATTAACGGTATTGCCTGAGGGGGCTCTCCATGTGTGCTAGCCCCACCAAGTCTGGCTGCTGAGGAGCAAATACTGTGGGAGAGGAGCACCTACGAAGGTGGTCTGTGCTGAATGCACATGAAAATGTGTTCTGTTACGTGCATGGTTTTGTGTAGTGTGCCTCTCTGCCCACAGACAAACACTCGCACATCCACTCCATAATTGTGTGCTCAACCCACACATGCACACACCCATGCATGTGCACACCCACACATCTCTTGGGGTAAAGAATTCCGTAGTTAAAGCAGCTGTTACTATGTATGGTGGCACTGTGCCATTTCAAAGCAGTTCCAATCATACGTAGTGTATTGATTTTTGCAGGAATTCATATGCAGCTCAATTAGGATTTGAATTCATATAGAGTCTGAGGCAGATATTAACATAGAGTCAAGTTTCTGATATCTGGGTATGTACATAGGTACAGAGCTAATTAGTAAGGCTCAAAGTAGGAAACTTGTCATTTACACTTACACTCCCAACATTTGTTACTACATGGCAATTTTCGGTCGCAGGATAATTTCGGCCAGTTAGTAGGGAAGGTCAAAGTATGATTTTAGCCAAAACTATGGTGCTGCATAATCATGACAGAAATTTTCAACCTATTTTCCACCTTACTGCCGATATTGCATAGGTTTCTGGCTGGGCATGAGAACATTGCTACTAGTATGGGACTCATAAAGTGTGGTAGAGCTGTCTGATGGGTTCTCACCCCCTCATCCTTCTCCATCCACTAGGCTGATGTGTGCCACGCCTACCAGATCTTCCATGAGCACAATGTCCCCGATGACCACATTGTGGTCATGATGTATGATGACATTGCATTCAATCAATAGTAAGCAACAGTATTTGGTGACAATGCACTGCATGTATAATTATAATTATGAGCTAATGGTAGCCTCACCAAAATATGAATTACCGGTATGCATAGTACATTTCTACATAGCATTTAGTATAAGGCTGCAGAATGTAGACTTGTGATAATGGGGCTCAGAATTGGACTGGTTTTATTATGACTGTAGCGCACTCAGTGTGCAGAATTGCAATAATGTCGAGCTACCCAGTCGAACAATACAGCTTAGCTTCATTAAATTCCAGATGCCTTATTGTTGGTGAATGGAGGGAGCAAGAACTAACACAGCACCCGGGATCACGGCTAGAGTACAATGGCCTTGTCCGGACATTAAATGTAGCCGATTAGAAGCTACCCATGCAGTACAATACTCTCTCTCTCCCTCCCCTCCTCCCCTCTCCATACAGTAACCCAGACCCTGGCAAAATTATCAACCATGTGAGTTCAGACATAGAGTGGGCTGAGAGTGTTACAATGGACACCCCACCTTCTTGCACTCTCACAGCTTACTGGTAGAGCAGATATATATTATATGTATATACGCCATCTTTCCTTGTTGCAGATACATGGTCCCAATGTTTACCCAGGGGTGCCTCATGACTACGTTGAGGAGGTAAAATGTGTTTAGCTGATTGGGTTGATAGCTACTGTCACCAGCAACCATGCACTTTGCATTCAGCAAGGGGCCTACCATATACAGTACATGTACATAGTTCATACGATGGCAGTTAGAGGTCTAGCTTCATGCAGACTCGGTTATACACAGCTCTGCATGCCTGTAACCTGCTGTATGCTCAACTGTGCAATGTCTATGTGTAGGACGTGACCCCAGAGAACTTTCTGAAGGTCCTGCAAGGCAAGGACATGAGTGGTATTGGCAGTGGGAAGACTATCAAGAGGTATGCTTACTGTACACAGCTATGTAGTAATACAGGTTGCAACACTGTAGCTTTTATATTATGATATCACAGGAGGATCAAATCATGGCCCTCAGGGTACATGCATGCACGTACATATGATATTTAACAGTTATAGCATGGTAGGCAGTGGTTTGGTTTATGTACTGTAAAGGCCCTCGACCTCTGGTTTGGGACCTTTATAATCCATAAACCACTGTCTACCATCAGTGGCTATAATCAGTTGCATGCAGATGAGTGTTGCCACCAACCAGCCTCTAGGGGAGTCTGGGGGCATGCCTCTCCTGAAATTGATTTTACGTAGATGCTCTGTGTAGATGCAATCTGGTTGGCACTCAAGGCCTTTTTCTGCAGCTGGCCCTCAGGGTGCATGTCATCATTCACTGCATGTCATCATTCACTGCAGCTACCTGTACAGCTAGCTACTAGCTTGGTGTTATGACTATGGTAACTTGCATATATGAAGAAGATTGTCACTGTCAGGTGGCTGTTACATCAGCTAACCTGTAGTTACTATCAGGGGAGTGTATAATTCACTCAACTATCCATACTGTTCTCTTGGAACATGGTCACTCAGCTGGACTCACTAGCACATCTCTGTTGTGGTTGTGTAGCTTAGAGGAGTTCCAATGTATGTAACGCTCACTTTATTTTCTGGCAGTGGTCCTGATGACCATGTATTCGTGAATTATGTCGACCATGGAAATGTGGGAATTGTGGGTTTTCCTGGAGAAGGCCACGTGGTAAGTTAGGCTTTGTTGAGCTAGTCTGTGAGCAACCTCAAATACAAAACAGAGTGCCACTATTATATTGTGTCTATTCCCCCCCCCCCCCCCCCCCCCCCCCCCTTCACCTCCAGCTGACGGCCAAGCAGTTGAATGATGCCCTGATGAGCATGTACAAGAACAACCAGTACAAACAGATGGTGATATATGTGGAAGCCTGTCACTCGGGCTCCATGTTTGAGGGTTTGCTGCCCAATGATATTAATGGTGAGTCAACAGCCAAGTGAGCAGAAATTGGAAATGTGAACAAATGCATGATTTGGATAGGCACACAGTGGTAGCAGTTGTAGCCTCAAGCTTTCCTGGGCTCCTCCCAAGTTTGAAGCTTGAGAGATTGCAACCATTACCATAGAGTGTTATTACGACAAGTAGCTGCTGCACTGCATGCTTCCCATCTCCCCCCACTTAACTCCGGACCCTTCACCCCTCTCTTATCCTTCCCATGTACAGTGTATGCTACCACTGCGTCTGCTGCTGATGAGCCTTCTTATGCCTGCTACTTTGACAAGAGACTGAAGGTCTGCCTCGGTGATGTCTACAGCATTGAGTGGATGAAGAACACTGACCAGGTACTACTGGTACCCTATAGCATAACCTCATTTACAGACCATGCCTTATTGACCACGCCGTAGACTAATTCACAGACCATGCCATTCACAGACCATGCTTTGGGCTCTACTTGCATGAGTGAGAGTTGCTTTAGGATCTCTATGGTCTCATTCCCAGACCACTTCTGATTTCTGTATGTTGACATTTTTTATTTTTAAATTTTTTATTTTTTTAAATTTTTATATATAAAGGATACATAAATAGCAACAATTGCTAATACAAGTATGTACCCTCAAAACTAATACCCACATAAAAAGCGCAACTACAAATAACCAGATACATTCCTTTTAAAGGAGTCAAGGCTAGATGATGATGTTACAGAATAAGGCAATAAGTTCCAGGTGCGGGGGGCTTCACAGAAAAAAGAATAATAATAAGTGTGAGAGAAGGTGATCGGAGAGTTTGGAAAAGCTGACAACCCATGAACCAGTTTATACAGATGACATTGCTTAAGGTATTCGACATCGAGAGCATGCAGTGCTAGATGCTACATCACTTCATGCCAGCTAGCCTGACTGAGTTAAGCTTTGAAGCTACCCAGTGTACCTACATATACATTGTGCATGTGGAGCTGCTGTTCGCACTTGAACTGGAAGGCAAACTACAGAGCAGAAATAGCAAGATCATCGGTGGACCAGAGGAGTACTGAGGCTCTGGTTTCCCAGCTAAACTTCACAATCGCGGATGGAAAGGCTACAACAGTGGGCTTTGCATGTGGGCATCTGCAAAATTACATGTACAATTATTGAATCATAACTGTTGCCTTGCAATCGCAAGTCTGTTGGTCTCCAGCCAAACTAGTCTTGTACCCATACATGTAGTTCTGCATGTGGAATGCTTGGCTCTTCTAGCTGTAGAGTTTGCTGGTCAAGTTCCAAGTTTTGTAATGCAGTAGACAGCAATAAGTATGTTAGAGGCCATAATTGTTCATGTTGCTGCAAGGCCTTACCTGTTTTTGCTCCTTGTATAGCCTGCATAATAAGCTGCTCAACTGGTGTTCAATCTTGTTACCCTCTCCCTCCTTGGATACACCACTGGTGCGCCAAACATGGGTCTGGCCACCAAACTCTACAAGACCCACTCCTACTCCAGCAGTAAATTAGCTATTGTACACATGAGTGTTTGACCATTCACATCCCATTGCCAGGTAGACGCTAGTGCAGAGACTCTGGAACAGCAGTTTGATATAGTAAAGAGGGGTACCGCCCGCAGTCATGTCGAGCAGTTCGGAAACCTGGTCAGTTGCTAGTTACATGATGATTTGTTGCATCATGAGTTACACATAGGCTTCTACACTGACACTAGACACTTTTATAGGTCACACCTAAATGGTTAGGTGATCAATTATGGTGTTCAGGTACAAGACAACATTCAATGTTACTGTAATTGGGTGATTAGAAACATCCAGTTTGGGAAAAATGTCCTGCTATTTTAGCACAGTGCCTAAGGCAATAATGATCATTACCAAGACTGTAATATAACCTTATACCCGTGCGCACATGGGCACAGAGGTAAAACAATGCCTTCATGCCTGTCTGTCTGTCTGTCTTGTCTGTTGGCAAAGAATATTGCAAAATGCCTCTAGCAGGGTAGGCTACATACCACACTGCTCAATGATTCTTGTGAACTGTTTCCTCATACCACTCCCCCATTACCTGTAGGATTTTGACCATGATTTTTTGAAGGTGTTCATGGGATCGAAGCACACTCTGAAGAAGGTGAGTTACACACACACACACACACACACACAATATGCTTTGAGCTTTTTCTGCATGATTCTTAACTAGCTAGCTATAGCTACGAACTGCATACTGCTACAGTTCAAAAGAAACGCTAGCAAAATCTGAGTCCAATGACAATTAAATCAGGTGATCCCGTGTACAGGCACCAGGGGCAAGCATCATTATACGGTGCATGGGAGGGATCATGGCCACATCAGTGTCCAATTTCTTTGATCAGTTGTCCAAGTTTATCATTTTATGTTGCCAAACTTGTAGTCCCCACATTTGGGAGAATAGTGGGTCTGAAGATGCTCATGTTTGGCACCAGAATTGATGAGAGGCATACATACTCATCTCACACAGGAATGAGATTGCCCCACTCCACTTATAAGTAAACTTACAAGAGGCTGACTAAGTGAAGCCTTGCATCAACATGCAAGTCTGTCATGCTTAGGAATGTGATTGAAACATCCTGTGCGATTCTCACGCTTGGAATAGCTGGCTAGCAGTTTACTTGGCATAGCATGACTGCATGTGTAAACAGAAAAAGATGAGCTGCCTATTGGAATCATGGTTAACAGTGAACTTTTCAGAATACAATGGACTGTGTAACTACGTATACACTGCTAGCAAACAAGAACACTAGCTTGTGCATGAGAAAGGTGTCCACAAGAGTGGAGTAACTCTTCCCATATCCCATGGTTTTACAACACTAGCCACTCCACCACAGTCACCCACACAATGTCCATACACACCCTGCATGACTTAGTGTGTACACCTGTATATGATATTGGTTGCAACTACGTATCTTCTGTAGATTTATTATCTTGGACCAGATTTTTCAAGCAGTCTAGTCTAGGTACGGAAATTTTTTCCTCCCTGATCCCATTCCATTCCCACCCCCTCCCATTCCTCTGTCAACCCCACTCCACCCCACCCCTCCCTCCCCTCCCCCCCTCCCCTCCCCTCCCCTCCCCTCCCCTCTCATCCCCTCCCCTCCCCTCCCCTCTCCCCCTCCCTTCCCCTCCCCTCCCCTCTCCGCCCCTCCCCTCCCCTCCCTTCTTTCCACTGTCTTCACACAGTTTCCCATCCCAAGTGCCTCCACATTCAGTACCAACAGCCAAAAGCAGAACAGACAGGAGGTAGGTAAACTCCAGTTTGCACACTCAATCGAATAGCTATTCTGGGCTGAGGCATTCAAGTAGGAGAGCTTTAAATTTCCAGCAGTGATAGGGTTTCTTCTACATGGAAATGAAACATGCATGCAGCCTCTGATCTTCCAGGGAACGGTCAATACAATAAAGTACAGGGGTTTGCATGTGGCTTGCATGGTGGCTTTGAAAAGTGAACAGCAGCATTAAACCAATGATGTATGAGCACATGTCAGTTGCATTAATTAGCAGTTAATACCTGTTCTGCCTTAACATGTTTACATGTACCCCCAACACACACACACACGTACACACACACACACACTTGCTCTCTCTCTTCTCCCCTGTGTCACTTCAACAGTTCCCTGGCCAAGGTACGTACTCTAGAAAGTTGACCTATCAGCATTGTAGGCCCAGCCCATTCACGCTAGCTCGAATTTTGGGTTAGTAGGCCCCAGTCTATGGTTAGTGAGAGGAGTACCTATGTTGCCAAAACTCTCTACTCTGGAGGGGAGCGGGGAAAAGCATACATAGTTTTGCAGGGAGTAGCTAGGTTGATGCTTCAGAAACTTGGCTCAGATTTATATTTGTGTGTGGTGAAAGCTAAATATATTGCCAATCCTTGTTTTTGACCTGTATTGTGTGTATTGGAGAAGTGTGGGTTGGGCCTTTAGAGAGGGTCCAAATTTTCGGTTTAGTAGAGGGCCTCAAAGTTTTTAGGCATTAACAAGCAGAGGGATCAGTTTGGTGAAAACCTTTCTTGAAACCTGTGATGATCTTCACTTAGCCGTAACTTGGTTCGGAGATTCATATGCAGAAGCGTCCTACCTTAACAATTTACAAGCATAACAAACCAAAGGTGGCGGTGATTAGTATAAGGTTATAAGTGTGGGGTTAACTAACTGTATTGATCTGGCTGTCAATTCTCATCCACGTTATGTCCCCTGGCCATTTGTAGAAGGAGAAACTAGCTACCTGGCAACAAATTCTTGCTTGTGATTGTCCTCTCTATACTGAGAATGTCTGGGCTTTCCGGCTTGCAACTGCTTTGCTACATGTTGTGCAGACGAAGGTCAATCAGAAACAAAAGAGGAACTGAGGGTGTCTATTGGGCCATCGGTTGCATCTTGTGTTATACGTTTTGTGAGAAAATTACATTCTGCAACCATGAGTACCTATACAGGCAATTAGTAAAACTGTCTATGGAATAGTTGCATTTGACATAACCATATTGACGATCAGCATCACCAACAAAACTACTGCATACATACACATGCATGACATATGAACAGCAGGCGAGTGTGCCAGAGGCATGCGGGCGGGGACCATTTCATCAGGGGCTGCAAAAAGGACAAGAGGGAATTGCAAGGTTGATCTCTCTTGCTAATCTCTATGTGTTAGTGGCCAGTTACGGCAAGGATACAGGTTGCTCCAGGAATTAACACCCATGAGATATATCACCTAGGAGTTTACAATCCTCAACCATGCAGGCCAGCACTGAAGTGATAACTGTGTGTGTCATGGAGCTGAATCAATGGATCAGCTAGCATGCAATAGTTACAGTCCACTTGCAATTGTGTTTGACTTACCAGTGCATGTGTGTGTGTACAGTTTATGCATGAATCTAACTGTTGTTGTCAACATCCAGAACAGTTCACTTGTGCACAAGGGAAATGTTAAAAGCGTGACCTGGCTTGTTCTCTGGTGTATCAGTGGAACAAGGCTAAGATCATACTACAACTGCACGAATTGAAAGGACCCAAAATGAATGTCCAAACGTCCGAACCATGTTAGCTACATGTTTATGGATAGTTAGCACTTCTTATCTACATAACTTCAGGCAACAGGTCTGTAACCCTCCCTCCCCACACCTCCACAGGTGTACCCTCTGCACTCACCGCAGCAGTCTGACTATCAACCCAACCCACCGAACTACAAGAGGTCTCCACCAGTTCCTTATGCTTTACAGCCTACAGGTTTGATTATTGATACTGAATTACCAGTGGTCTCGTACTCTGCTATCCAACCCTCTTACCTGTATGTAAATACAGTGCCGGCAGACACCATGGCCAAATTCTTCTTCGTCTTTCTTCTTTCTTCAGACAGGCTATCTCAAACTTTTGTGAATCTCTCTCATCAGTTTTCGAATTTTACACTGAGAAGTGCACAACCCCATCGCATTTTAGCAACTTTGAAGTCTAACCAAGATCTATGACTTTGTTTGAATGCCATTTTCAAAGGTTCAAAGGTTCAAAGGTTGATCGATAATGCCACGGTGAGCATGAGACACATAATGGACAACTAGAGTGTATTCATGGAATACTTACCCACACGCCTATCTCTCAGTCTACGATCCATACTGCACTGACATTCAGTATGAACATGTGCCAGAGTCCATATATGCCCGTATTTGTAGTTGCTTACCATATTAAATGGTGGACCCTAACAGAAGATGCATAGAATAGAAGCGCTTTGGTCACTATAAGGTACACAGACATGAGATTTCAATGGACAGACATCAAATAAATAATAGTGTGCTGCTTTTCAGGCCTGCCAATTGGTGAATCATCAGAGAAACGATTAGAATTGCACGGTGATAGTCACACTCCAACTTGTATTGAAACACAAGCCGCTATGTAAAAACAGACTTGCCAAGACCAGTTGGTAGCCAGAATAAGGACATCTTTCCCCTTGTAGACAGCCAATGCAATATACTTGAGAGGATAGGCAATTGCAAGATCAAAAAACTTGTTCTCACTCTGATATGGAATACTTGTTAGTAGCATGGTTTCCAAGGTTTGTTGGAAATTATCATGCATGTGCAGTCAGCTAGCACCAGGTGCTCTATCGCTTCACCAGGAAATGATCTACACCCACTCAAAGTAGTTGTAGAATAACAGCCATATCCAGTACCTTCAAAGAACCTCACAAACACATTTTCAAGGGAGTATTCAATGTCATTGTGCCAGCTTCGATGAGTAACGTATTTTCACACTCACATTCAACTAGCTTCCTTGATTCTGTATCGTGAAGAGGCTGTGCAATCACATCCAGTGGAATACACATATTGCACAATACTGTCACAGTAACAATATGCATATTGCGATGTCCTGTAGCACATACCTCACATATTGCCTCTCTTCTCCTCTCCTTCCCCTCAGGTACCCCTCCCATGCAGCCCCCACCTGTGCAGGTATGTGCAACTGAGTGTTTGTAAGTTAATGCCTATAGGCTTAACTTCTTCAATGACCATGGCTACATGTATGTATTGTGTGTTTTGCGATGGCTGGCGTCATGGCATGCATGATGTAGGTGGAACTTCATTAGTACTTACACATAGGCGTGGTTTCCTGTTGAAGAAAAACGAAGGTGCGAAGGTCAGTTCAGCGTGTGAAGTTTAGTTGTTCGAAGTTGTGCGAAGTTGAAGATGGCTATGCGTTGCCAGGAAGACTACGAAGACGTTAGCGAGGTTCTACACCCTTCGGCACTGTCAACACGGTTAGTTCTTCATATAAGAATCACGAAATATGCTGAGTGTGCACTATGACACGTGTAGAGCTGTAGTGTATCATATCATGGTTCCTTTGGTACGTACGATGGCCTAGACTAAACATTTGTCTTACTTGTCTCCGCTAAACTCTCCTTGTATACACCGCTTCGTCAATCTGTCAGACTCTCTTTCCTTTGCCTTACTCTCTCCTGAGGCAGTGTCCCTTTTCCCTGTATAGATCGCTTCTTTCTCAACTCTGCATTTCGCACGCGCAGTACGTGCACGTGGCTATCGGGACCACAGAAACCGCAGCGATGCAACCGCCCCCTGCCCCGCACAATTAAAGTGTGACGGATATATATATATATATATATATATATATATATATACAGACGTGATGTGACTACGCTGCACGATTAGTTGCCTCGCGCTAAGGCACTCAGCAATGATGTTAGCCAATGACTGAACCAATAGTTCAAGCAAATGGTATGTGTGTGTGTGTCAGTCATCGTTAAGTGCGCTCTAATACAGATGTGCCATATTCTGGTGGGCAGGTTGTATATTTCATGCTAACTTTCAGTCCAAGAAACTGGTGCTTGGGAGTGCTACAACCAACACAGGAGTATGCCAGATCTCTGTCCCAGCTCCCAGAGAGTACAGGTGTCACTAATGCTGATTTCTGATTTCTTCCAATTGAGAGCACTGGTGTTTGTTGCATCCCCAGGATACAAGCTGGTTACACCATGGCTGTCCCTTGGGATTACATGCACTCTTGGGTTTCACCCTCGACTTTATTGAATATTAACCCCTTGCGGGCAAGGTTAACTACTATACAGATATTCACAGGGGCGAATGTGGGCTGTACCACAAAAAGTGGTACAGCCCACCATCGTAGCGCACCATGGAAGGCGGTGCCCGGAGGCGCTCAGTGTCTCCACAGAGGCGTGAAGCGCAGAAAAAAATTCGCATGTTTTTTTAGCGATGAGGAAGCACTCTCGCAGCATCCAAACGGCCGTTTTTGGAAAAGAAAAAGACCTTGGCTTGTGAGGAGTTTCAATGGTAGGCCCAGAACTAGGATGAGAAACAGATGCCATTGCTGAGTCTACGTCTGCTGCAGCGCTGATAGATTATGCGTAACGACATGTGCACGTGATATTATAATCAGGTCAGCTGGAAAATTAAAAGTGGTCCGGCTCAGCCAGACCGCCGCCGCTGCCTGTGATTCATATAGGGGGAGTTGAATCCTTCCCAGGCACTGTCCAGGTTCACATTGACTACTAGCTACTAGACAACAAGTGTAGTGTCACGAAAAATCCGGTCCGGGACAAAATTTGCTATCGCAGAAGGTCATATTAAGAGTAATTGGAATCTGTAAATTCTTGACAACACTGGGCTGCATGTATACTGCACACACAATCTGCTGGAGTTAGAATGCTTACGTAGCTAAACATAGCTCATGGTCCTCCACTGACTGCAAAAGTGAAAACCTTGTGGAGATAGCACATCCTGCAATGTATGCATGTGCACACTTTACAAGGGATGCTTTCTATTTCATGACAGCAGCACCAATCTAGCAATGCCACGACTGTGCGGACACAGCCTCAGGTGACCCCAACCGAAGATATGCACCACGTAACTGGGGACCATGGGCTTGCCCTCGCTGTCATAGCCAGCTTCTGTGTGTTCTTCTTTGGCTGGTGGGTTGGTCTGGCCTGCACCGTCCCGGCCATCTTTATTGCCATCAGTGTAAGTACACAGTTTTAATTGGTGTGTTTGGGGACAGACTGCTCTCCCAGATGTAGAGCTCATTCAAATATGGGGTGCTGTGGACAATGGTAGTACAAATTTTTGCTCATTATTGCATCGAGCACCGTATATGGATCAGACACCATGGCTACTGGTTGTTCCATGTAGCATTTTGGGTGCAACCTAGCCTCGTTCCCACAGCCTGGGAACGAGGCTATAGGTGCAACCTGAATGATGTTACATATATTTTCTGTGCCAATTAGCTCCAGAACTGCTTTAGAGCTAGTATATGCCATAGTCGAGAAACAAATAATGACTTTGTCATCATCCTAAGCATAGCTTACCAACTAAAGGTATGTTCGTGAATATTGTGTTATTCTATCTGCATGTTTGCATGGTTTGGGGTGTTGTAGCTTCTTTGGCCATTAAATTGAGCAGTTATGCAACCTGGAGTACAAATGAGACAGTAGCTTCCATTTACTTCTTTGGTTTTACAGAAGTATACTTAGCACATTGCAGCCACTCTATTAAATTCATATTTGGTAGTAATAGGGTTATGAGAACACTCCATTGTCCAGTTCACACACTGTAAACTGTGCATGTTTAATGAAGCCCTCCCAAGCTCTTGTGACGATAACAATGCAGGTTTGAAAGTATGATTGAAGCACTCATTGTTGTGTTGTGTGCAAGAGTACTATTTGACTATGTATGCATATAATGTTGTCTTGGCACAGGCTTCCCTTGCTTAATTTCACGACACCTTATCCAAACGTTTCTGTATACACAGGCACGAGAGGCTGAGGAGAGGAGAGACACTGCTACAATGCTAAGTCAACAAGAGCTCTCTCAGGGGCTGAGCACTGCTGGCATGTGCAGTTGCTCAGTCATTTACATCATCTGGATTCTTGCTGTGATTGTTAATGCTGTAGTGACAGTGTAGTTTGTGGATACAGAACATCGGTTGCAATTGCACACTGTACGTATAGGTTTGTAATTAGGTATAGTAGTGGGCATTTATTTGCCATTAGTGACTCAACTTTTAAAAGAAGTTTCTACTTATGAATTATCTACTCTGTACAACTATGAATTATCTTACTTTCTTATTGAAATCGCAAGACTAACATAACAATGATCATAGTGTAAGCAGCAACATCCTGCAAGCACCTCTAGCTATTTGAATTTTGTGACTTGGGAATTGGGATCGACCTGGATGGAGCAGGGCAAAAGGGTATAATACATAAAGTTGAAAATTACCGTGATATATATTAGTCTATAGCCACATCTGCAGTGAACGAGCCAATTTTATGTTTGCATGGGGGCTGCTGTATGCGGCAATACTCAATAATGAGACATGCACAACTACATACACACATACCATTTTAATAGAGTGAGCATAAGTGAGCCCCATGCACACTAGTCACTCAACACCTCTATCTCTCCTTCGCTGTCTCTCTATCATCTCTGTTTTTTCATTGAATTTTGAGGCATTGAATTTTGAAACAAAATAATATTATGTTCCATACAATTACAGCCAAACAGAGATAAGATTTGAGGACATGATACTTCTACTAGTAGAGTTCTTCATCCAACCGTGAGACATGGTGTCCTCTTCAAAGACAAAGTCATCAAGACGAGGGACTTTCATCTCGAGCAATTGCCTCATTGTCCTCCTGAATTCAAGAGTAGCACCAGGAGGGTGCATCACTGGTCTGTCACGGGTGTAGATATGGCAGGAGACCAAGTGAGGAAAGTTTTGTACCACCTTCAACATGCTGGTTTTTGAGATGGAGCGGACAAAGAGATAAAGGTGTGTCAACTTAATCTTTGCTAATGAGTCCACAGTGGTATCAGTTATGTTCATACGGTGGCATTTGATGCAAAGTTGTTGCAGGTTGGTGCAGTTCAGAGCTTCGAACGACAGCTGAAAAGTGAACTCGGACGCCACATAGAGAGTGATCAAGTATTTGCAATTGGTTAGGATAGTGCTGATCATAACACTAGTGGACTGCGGAGGAAGATCTGTGAACCGTACGTGTCTCAGGAGGCTGAGCCTGGGAGGACAGCAGTACAGGTGCATGTGCTGACATGGCTGGCATCCTACATTTGAGCCATGACTTTTCATTTCAAGTGAAACCATGCCCAAGCTATCACCAGTTTGCAATACTGTGTGCGGTTTCGCAGTGCTTTGCTCGGTAAGCATCAAGCATGGAGCTGTTGCAAGATCGGTAAGCCTCTGCATCATGGACAAGATCTGCCAGACATCCTCTGTGTTATCCACAGCAGTGCTAGGAATACCTTGAATGTTCAGAGCCTGCAGTTTGGTACACCTGCATGCCACAGCGTTGAGACCACTGAGGGGATTCAGTGAACGTTCACAGTTCTCAATATTCAGATCAGCAAGGCTACTACACGAATTAGCCACAATTTCCAAGTGGATAGGTAGCAGCGTCGATGCCCCATAGAAATTAAGGCAAGTGATGCCATTCGCATAGAATGGGAAGCTGCCATAGGCAGCATCAGATGAGGAGAATGGAAATAAGTCATCGGGTGTGTAATGGCCTGAAGTAAATTGTGCAGATTTGTTGTGTTTCCCACGCAGCGTTATAACACCCCCTAAATCTGCTTCCGTTGCCTCTAGTCGACTTGCTGTAACAGCAGAGGTAAGAACTGTGCCATTTAGATGGAGTTCAAAGAGTGGTGGTTTCAGGACCGAGATCAGCTTTGGCTTGTAGGAGTACACGCAAAACTTTGCATCATGACTGCATGCTTGGAACGTAGTCAGTAAATCTTTCCAAAGTTCCAGAAGCTTAATACAGCGAGTACTCCACAGATCGGCGCTTGCACCATAAGCGATGATACTCAGTTGAATTTCAAGTGGGTAGTACATCAGTGAGGACCATTCTCGCAGCAAGAACTCAACAATGTGGTCGGTCCAAGGGATCACAAGGGTGAGTGAATTTAAGACACTTGAGGCCTTCATGAAATCTCTCCATTCATATGATCCACACATTAGGTGGTTGCAGTGATCTTTACTACATGGCTTGTTGCAAGGTTCGAATGTTAAGCGAGTTAGAGAGGGTAAATTTTTGAGCAGCATCTCTACTTCACTAATGGTCTGTTTCATCCCAATCAGCACAAGGTTGTTGATGTTACTGCAGCCTGAGAGTTGCTCAGAGAACATGGTGACTGAAAACCGACCAGCTACATGAAAGCTCTTGACAAAGGTACTGTACTGTGCCAAAATATTTCGCACCCTTGGCTCATCACTGGAGGAGAAGTTGCTCCAAATGATCTCCCTCCAGAGGTGAGGATCGCTTGTGATGTGGTACATTCTTCTGCACACTAGCTTCATTTGCGCTCTCTCATGGTAGGGTAGGAACGAAAAGACGTTCAGGAGGATTTCTATCGGCAATAATTCTAGGTAGTTGTGTTGATTGCCCAATTGGGAGTTGGTGGTGGGGACTACGTCAGCATCCATTGCATAGACCTGTATGCATGTTGTGTAGTGACAGCGGAACCTTGTTACAGTGTATAGTAAGGCATTTTATCAGGCTTGCCCCTACAACAAGAATAATAATCATCCTACACACCTATACAGTATACGCACTATGATGTTGACATTCGCCGTAGTGAATCAGCTACTCTCCCAACGAGGGCAGTGGAAGCACAAGGGCTACAGGGGCTGTAGCTCCCGTAAAGTGCTCGGGAAGGAGGGCTTAGCTGTCCTTGTGAACATGCACAGCCTAATTATAGAGGCATCTCTCTGCCCCTATATTAACCACTCAAGACTTATCTGTAGCAGCAGTTTGTGTACACGGAGCAGTCAATAGCTATACTAATGCACTGATATTTGCCGACAATGTCGATCATGAACAAAGAAGAGATGAAAAATAGTTGGAGATGCTACGAGAGGGGCATCCTAGCCTGAAAGGAGAAAAAATCATGCATGAAAAGATGTTTCATCAGACAAACAGCACATAGTAGCCATCACTGCGTGTACCCAACATCGAATTGTTTGGTGGGTGTGGCCTATAATTATGCTGTTCTGGAGGCTCATGTGCACGTGCTCCCAAGTCTCCAGACAATAGTATACGGAACAATGCGTAGTGACTCCAACCCTTCCTTATTCTGCGGGGTCACGATCCCTGGTTGCAGCTGTGATTACTGCATTGACACCCCCTTGATCTTTTATGAGGAATGGAATGGGATGAAACTACATCCTCATAGTAGTCTAGCGGGCTAGCCCCTCGAATTTTCCCCAGCACGGATCGACTCACGTGACTGCACGGGGAAAAAGAGGGTCTAGAAACTTTGGACCACTTTGCTTGGGCTCTACTCGAAATCGGGTAGAGCCAATCAGATTGCAGCTGTCACGTGGTGATCTTTCAAATCGCTCGGTACAAGCGTTGAGGACTGTCTGAAGTTGCCTGCGATTGCTGTTCTCCTACACAACGACCAAACAGACAGAAGTACAAACAGCCAACGAGGTTAGCAGGCCGGAATCGACTGACTGCAGTTGCACTAATTGGAATATTGTGACGTAAACGGACATGTTGTAAGCTTAATTGCATTCTTTCATACCGAGTAAAGTGGTCCAAAGTTTCTAGACCTTACTTCTCCGCGCGCGCATACTGAAAGCGATCGCGTGCTGGAGAAAGCGAAGGGCTAGCTTGTTAGACTAATCCTCATAGTATGGCGAAGTCAGACACATCTTTCTGTCCCTAGCATCGTTTCCTTGCCTTTTCGAGAGGTGAAAATTTGACACGTCATCACTAACTATTTCTTGGGTATTTTAGTGGATATGGGTCCGGGAGGAAGTATATATTAGGTACCGGGCATCGCATGCGCATTCAGCACTGGCCCTCACCCTACTTCCTGCCGGACCAAATTATATAACCACTTCGCTCTACTTATCTGTGGACACAGACGCGCGGGGTACATGTAACAGTATCATACCTCAAAGAGATGGGTAAACTTTATCGAGGATTCCAGACTCCAGTCCAATGGCAGCAAGACGTCCGCGATTATCACGCCCACGATGAAGTAGGCGTGTTCATGGGTGTTTCGTGATTAGTCTGGTGATTAGTGCATGCTCGCGCCTTTTTTGAAATTACGAGGTAAGGGACGTACGTATACGTAGGGCTAGGGAGGAATCCGGAGGATATTCACATCGTTATACCATAGATTATATATCTATGGTTATACCCAGCCATCTTCACTCTTTCCTGCTTGAAAATATTGCTTTTCGTTGCAGCGTGGAGCAGCAAAAGGACTCATTATCAACTTTTCCTAGACGTCTACCATCCATGCACTAGCTAGTCTCGTTCCCAGACCCAAACAACCCCAGCGAAGATCGCTTGCAAGCGATCTTCGCTGGGGTTGTTTGGGTCTGGGAACGAGACTATGCACTAGCTACTTTGTGGCGGTTCTTCACTGATTATTTCAGGTAGCTACAATCCACCCAAAATACATCCCTAGTGAAATTTCCCCCAAGCCCCTCCCCCCCACACATCACCACCATCACCATCACACACATATTCCACTTACAAAATGCACTCCATGCTATGTTCACTCCAACCCTAAATCCTGCAATTATAAGGTTACCAACTATACAAGGAATTCATCTATATAGGTGAATTACTCTCGTTGCCTGGGAACAAGTGAATGGGAACAGAACAATTATAAACTCCAATGCCACCAGATGAATTTGAATGGCAGTGGTAGTACAGAGTTGGCTCTACCTTCACTTCCCGCCTCCTCACTTGATTCTGTTCAACATCCGCAGTATGATACGGTCTAGTGTATTTGTAACAGAAGTATGGGGACGTATATGCCAAGATTTCGATTACCGGTAGTTGCTGCTCACTAAAGCACTCGGCAATTATCAGCAAGCACACTGATTAAGAAGGTGGAAGTAATTATTGTATGGAATTGACATACAATACAGATTGATAGAGCACGGTTCTGAATCATCCCAGCCCCACATCCAGGGACATCATCACAACAAAGCCAAGGATGACACCAAAAGAGGAGAGACGTCCATTGCCACTGGGAGTAAACAAATGAAGAGCATTAAGCTGTGTGTGTCACATATGCTGTGACATTCACAGAATTGCAATGTGGCCTCAGGGCTTATAATATTATATTATTGCATAACATGCTCTATGCTATTACCAGGAGGGTATGAGCCGCCAAAAGAGTGTTGAACTAGTATAGACATGTTGTGATCCCTCACGCCTTACGGTCATAGCTTATATGGAAGACCATCGTGGTACCGCACAAATGCCAATTTGTTTTTCACACTTTACGTAATGGCCTCTTGCCGTATAAGGTAAAATTTTGGGACGTGTGAAGGACTACTACTTCCGCTAGGGCGCACATGCTGAGTTCGACGCTCCTTCGCCAGCTTCAGTGGCTCATGTGCTCCTGCTATTACATACAGTCATGCATGCTGCATACCATGAGTTTGCCTCTGGAATAATATCATCTGCGACCACATACACCATTGCTCCAGCAGCAAATGCCAAGGCATAGGGTAGCAAGGGCTCTGCTACCTGGAGAGAAATCAACGCAGAAGAACAAGAACTGGTAGCTGGATACTGTGCAACATAACTCAGTGGTCTTGCCAGCTAGTATCTTCCTAGCATGCCATTGTGCTATGATAGTCTTGTTCCCAAGCGTCTGGGAGGATATAGTGTACCCACAACATCAGTCTATCGTACGGGGGAGAAGAAGACTACTCTCTTCCACACAGTCATGCATGTATTAGGAATGGAATGAAACACAGACAGGGTTTCATTCAGTAGGGGGCGTCCTGGGATCCCCCCCCCCCCCCCAACCCCCTCCCTCCCCGCTTATAATATTAAGCATGTGTATGTACTATCAATTCCCCCCCTCCCAACTAAAAATCCTGTATGAAACCGGTATGAGAAATGTCACATCACAAGTGGTTTACTCTACATGGGCAACTGTAGCTACAGCAAGAACACAACTGGTGTAACCTCTCGCTACATTCAGTTTCCCTTATAGTCTCGTTCCCAGACCCAGAAAGCGCACACGCGGCGAAGTAGTTTCAGTGTCAGCGAAGTAGACCTGGTAGACACAGCCCAGAACTACGCGAAGGGGAGTGCTACGTTCCGTGGTACCTTTCTCACCGCTTTTCTGGGCATCTTCAAATTGCTTGGAATTTACTGAGTACGTCATCATGGTCACGCCCCTCGAAGGTCAAGTAGCATGTTGTATTGTTGCCAGACCCCTTGTTTGCTTGTCGGGGTCTGGGAACGAGACTATTTCCCTTAGTGCTCTTTGTTATACAGTAAGCAATGAGTAAGCAAAAGCCACATGGTACATACTTACCACAACTGCTACGGTGCCAAGTAGACCTGCAATAGGCTCCACAGCGCCACTTAGCTGCCCATACCTGTGCCATGAAAGACACCATGTGGTTTGGTAGACAGGCCATAAAATGTTCCAATGAAACTTTCAACTTACCAAAAGCTTCTCCACGTGTCCATTCCAGCTGCTCGCAATGGCAGACTGACAGCAAGCCCCTCAGGGAAGTTCTGAATACCGATTCCCAGGGCCAGGTTCCTAAGAAGAGAACATGCAATTCAGAACTTAGTCATGGCAGTATTCCAGCATGTAGTTTGAAAGTGGGAATGTGGAGGAGAAAAGGTGGAGGGGAGTGTTTTTTCTTACACGTGATCAGTCCATGCTCACTGCAGTAACCAAACGTTAACAGTGCGAACACCAGTACTCAATGTCATGCACAACTATATACCTTGCACTTTCAAGAGTTGCTGAAGGAGACTTGCCAATTGCTCCAAATCCAACTCCAACGGCAAGCCCCTCTGTGAATGATATTATATTCTTATATCAATTCTCAGGTAGTGCATGAGGTGCGTTACTAAACAGTAGTATGCACCCAACACTGTGGCATGCAAAATCAAAATGGATGCCTGCCTGCATGAGCACACCAGGCAAGCCATATGTGGCCATGGGAGACCTCCATGGTTGCTCAAAGGCTAGAGCTGAAGAGCACTGTGAGTTCTAGCCCATGGGAAAGTAGAGACGGTAGAGAAGCTGACTCAACAAAAAAAAGAAAACTCAGCACTTTGTGTGAGAACTGGATGGTTGCCAGAGCATAACCCAGACTTAAATTCGCTGCCTGAGAGAATGGCTGCAGTAAAGCGACTTAGACCAAGCTCCTAACTCTCACATCCCATGGGCTGACGCTTCCGTGAAGATTCCTGACAATTGCCACATTATATATGTGTGCAGAGATCGCAAGGATAAAGAGGGCCTCCTATCGCTCACTCTCCAGGGAGGCAGATTCAAACCTTCAGTGGGTACGCCGCACAAACATATTTACACAGCCTGCTCGGGCACAGCACATCTCTAGGCTTAATAGGGCAACAATCTTGAGGTCTCACACATGGCTTTCATGGCACACACACTCCTCTGCAGGTCCAGGTACAGAAAGCAGTGTACCACCTAGCCTCGTTCCCAGGCCGCGGCCTGGGAATGAGGCTATGTACCACCTTGTTGGACAGCAGGTGTGCATGCTACGTCGGCAAAGACACAAAACATACTGCAACTATTTGTCAATAAACGTTATTCTGTCGTTCTGTTATTCAATTATTCTGTACTCCCTATTTCACAGGCTCCTGATATAATTCAATTTATTGCAATTAATTCTTTGAGCATAATAGGTTCATAACAGACTGGCCAACCTGGTATGTTATGCACGGTAATGGCGATGATGAGCAGCAGAATTCTCCTCCAGCTTGATCTCTGGCTTCTCATCAATCTCACTGATTCATCAAGAGGTGTGGACTGTGAGGTTGACGAGCCACTTCCTCTTGATCTCAGGGAACCCTCATCTAATCTCATCACAGTCTGGTGGCCTCCAACTAGGGACTGAAATATAAGAGGACAATTCATCTGTACTGTCGAGGCCATTCCACTTCCAGTGGCTTGCCAAAAAGGGTAAAGGCTTTCACTGTATGAATGTCTTTAATATTGCAGAGACAGTGGCGTAGCCAAGCCCAGGCCTGGGTGGCCCGGACAATGTTTGATTGTGCCCGGGCAATAAATAGAATAAAAAATACTTGCGCTCTACAATGTCTGAGCAGATAGACTCACTGACCTTGCTGTCATCTCAACTGAAATTGAAAGAGAACTAAGCCTCTGGCTACCACCTGATGCACTGAGATCTGTCAACAGCTAGCTACGTATACCCCTGTGTAATGGCCTCACAAAGCACCTCAGAAGGTGGAAAATTGGACTGGGGGGCCACCCTAACCCTCCCCCTCCACCAAGCAACGTGCGCTTTGCACGTGTGCTAAACATTCACACTGCCCGGGCAATTCTACATCCTGGCTACGCCACTGGTCATGGAACATACACTACACCCCCCAACCTCAAGCTCCTGCTCTTCCTCCAGTGGCTCTCCTTCCTCTGCATCACTCATGGAGTCATTTCTCCACCGTTTCTCTCTGGTTGGTTTCCTCTTCTCAATGTTCTGCACAGCCACAGCCCAGTCGGAGGAGTGGACACCCTGCAGGGGAGAGGGGAGGGGGAGGGATAAGGTGAGGGGAGATGTGAGGAAGGAGTAGGGGATGGCGGGTGAGAATCCAAAGGAAGTGAAGGTGTCTAGAGATGCAAACAGGTAATCATATGGAGAAATGAGTTCAGTTATAAATGTCTACTGATCAAAGGTCGTTCTCTGTTCAACTCGTACCAGAATGGGGAGAAGGAGATCTGCAAGGTAGACAAATAATGCCCCAGCAATGAAACCAAGAGCAACTGGTAAAAAGGTGAGAGTGCCATAGAGCCCTGACTGTTCAGTCATTTCAACTGCAGGAGCTAGGAGGGACCAGTAAGAAGCAGCAAGCATTACCTGCAGGAAGGCAATACACGTGAATCAAGTGCAAGCCGTGGCGATGGTAAACACACAGTTGGCCTTAAGAAACATACCCCTGCTGCAAATCCCAGGCTTCCATCCAAAACCTTCCTCTGCAGAAACAGACAGAAATGACTGATACCTCAGGAGTTCAGGGAAGGAGTCTACACATGCTCTAGCACAATAAGAAAAGTTCTTGAACATTAGGTTTACATAGTTCTAGTTTTAGTAAGCCTCTTTGGGATTTACTGCTAAAACTTCACCCATTTCAGCAATAGTCGGCCCTCCCAACTTCACAGATAGAACGGAGAGTTCCTGCAAAGGGGGTAGAGGGGTGCTCCTCCTCCATTTCCTGGCCTATTATCCTTTGATGGGGTTATTGGAATGTGAACAGCTCACTATTTCACTGGCCTCTTTCTTGTCAGTTTTGGGGGAAACACTGGGAACCTTGGGCCTTGTCTCATTTGGCCCAACGAAGATTCTGCTGGATGTTCCTTAATAGGGCAAATTAGTCTTCCCTAATATACCTCCCATTTCATAGCCAGGATATTGGCGGATAAGCAATTTATTCCCAGCACACATAACTGTGCACAAGTGGGTTCAAAAGGTTGTGCCTGTCCATCTGTCCGTAACAAATCTCTATCCGCTGATTTAAAGGCTACACGGACCTTCACAAGTGGCATAAACAACATGCAATAAGATAAAAAAGCTGTCGTTGTACTAGAAGTCAAGGCGGTTCTTTTGCTATCGTTACCTATTGTCAGCTATTTCCTACTACCCGTACGTATTCATAATGATCCACCTCTTCATCACAGAGTCCAGGCAGAACTTTATGGTTGGAGAGAAATTATTGTTTTTGCTGGGTATAATTAATGGACTTACCCATACCACATACATAAGTAAATGTTCGCCATAATTTACATGCTCTGACGTATACAGGTATGTATGTGCTTGCCAACAATAGAGCGGCTGCATTGACGCGCTATGACGCCAAAAAAACACGTGACTAAGTACTTCCGCATGGCAAAAGAACATGGTGTTCAATATATGGCAGCTGGACGGAAACTACTAGCTCACTTGTACTCGAGGTCGCATAGCTGCTCGATCTAATCGGCATGGTAACTGCGCTACAGCGACAGTTGACACAGTAGTACTTCGTAAGTTCCGAGCTGCTTGCCTTTCTAAGATCACTGTACAAATTGCTACTTTCTTGCCATGCAGTCTTATGAAAGAAACGGAGTATAACGGAGGGCGTTTCGGTTGTTTTACGGCTGGTGACATCAAACGCAGCCGCTCTATTGTAACTGCTACAAGGGATTGGTAGGCATTGAAAGACCCACTGAGGGGTGGATGAGACTGCAAGTGTACCCACCTGCACAGAAGGTCACTCTCAATCCCCAAACCAGAACAGGCCTAGTCTCACATACTCCCCGATAAGCCTTTGTATACGGCTAAATAGGACCAAAAACTTACTTTACCTCCTTGGAACACAAAGACAAGTGAAGACCCTGCTGCAGTCAGTCCCCATGTCAGCAATGTGCCCATAAGAGACTGCACAATCGGATGGTATCCACTTAGCATTGCTGATATAGATAATGGTTAGTACCTATTAGGATGGTCTCGGAACCAGACCCCATAATTATACGGTCTGGTTCCGAGACTATTAACAGCTGGAGCACGTGTACGTGGACATAGTGTCGCCAAGTCGAGGACCATGTACCAGTCATCTGGCGAGTCCGTGGAGAAGCGATGACTGTACCTGTGAAGGCCCTTTACTCGTAGGTGGTATATCTAGCTAGAGAGAAGAGCTCTGAGCCGTAAAGTTGATCCATACTGTCTTGTGTCACACTGATTCGAGTGTGCCTTGACTCTGAATGGCTGGTCACGATACTAGTGAGTGCTGTTATTTGCTCAGTCTTCCCTCAGAAATTCTTGTAAGCATTCTGTTGCTGCTGCCAACACATGACAAACTAAATGTCCGACTTACGTCCAGCCGGCTGTATTCTATCACAAGTGACCCCATACTCTGGCACACTGTCACATGGATGCACTATCGTCCACGTGAGGAAAGAGCATTGATGTCAGTGCTGAAACTGTCAGCTCCTAGAATTAGAAAGCTTGAAATCTGTGCCACAAGTGGGCACTTTCCATTGGCGAAGGTTTTAAGTGTGCTAAAGCCTTGTTCAGGACTTTCTTCCGTACTACTCTGTGGGTTTCCTGTTTCCCCACGGCAGTTGAACTCTCTCATCTCAACACTTCCTGGACTTTCACACATGCAATTGGAGATTGACTCTAGAAAGAGTCGGGATGTAATGAGTCTCCTTTATTGTGCACGTGCTAAATCTTTGAAGTCCGTTATGTTCTTAGATTCTTCAGAGACCGAGTTGAACAGCCTGAGGTTTTCATATGCTATAGACACAATATTGAAAAGCTGGTCATCCTTTGGGTACCACCCTCCAGAAATAGGTATAAGCAGCAGCAGATGGCTGAAGAGTAACTTTCATACCGTATCTATTCTCACACACAGTCTGCCTCCTTCCAGTCTGCATAAGGCAAAGTTTTGTCTGTATACTTCCAGAGCTCCACTTGGTCTTGTGCCACAGTATCCTGTCCTAGAGGTACACTTTGGCCCATCTCCACAGCTTTTCCTTGTTGGATGTGAACCTTTGGACTTCCCTTCAATTTCGTCTTTTTCTGTAGGTGGGCACTGTGAACAGTCCAAGTGCTATTCAAGTGCTTATTTCCACTGCAACATTGTCCCTAAGGTTTCTGGATCTTTTGCCACCTTTTCCAATAGCATCCAGTACCTCAACTTGCATAACTCGTCTGATCTAGTCAGTTCAGAACAGCTTGAATCAATTGCAGATATCTGCCACAACTTGGCAGTCCTGAACTTAGAAAACTGTACAAGTGCGCTGAAATGTTTACAAGGACTTTCTTCTGTTGCTGCGAAGTGCAATTCACTGACTGGGCTGAACATAAAGCAAATTCACGAGGATCGTGTAGAAAGCACACTCTTGCTTTGGGAAGTTCTGAGTTCAGTGAGAAAGCTAACCCACCTGGCACTTTCACCTTGCTTGATGAAGCCGTCGGAGAGTAGAGATATGCCGACTCTGCAATCCGGTTCTTCTAATTTTAGGATTTCCCATCTACCTACTGTCAGCCGGGAGAGCGTGGAGCAAATGCAGATGAAGATTAAGGCGATGACCAGTTTACTTGCCTTTGAACTGGAAATCATGTATGGAAAAACGGACAGACATTGCTGCTGTCATAGTTCTTCTGATCGTGATGTTGCACTTCTCTCGAACCTAAAATCAGTAAAACATCTCCGACTAGTTAACCTGCCACCAGTCACACTTAATTCAGGCCTTACAGATGTCCTGGGTAATCTACAACAATTGTCTTTTCTGTACATATCCAAATGTGATCCAGGAAAGCTTACATTGCCACCTAACCCTTCCTTTTATTGCTCGTTGAAACAACTCTATCTTAAAAGTTGGAACCTCGTCATCTCTGATGCTCTTGTGGATGCACTGATCCATAGTGGTAGGCTTAGCCATGTTTACCTGATGATTGGGTCCATTTCGGCAGTGGGAATCAAGAATATAATCGAAAAACTGCCACGTCTAGTTGCATGTTACATCAGTGTGTTTAATCCTGTTGGAACCAGCAGAAGTTGGAAGCAGTTTGAAAAATCCATGCAGTCTCTGGCGAAATCTTCTGGCGTCAGTCGCTGTGGTTTACAGGCAAATGTTGGACGGCAACAGGTACCCAATTATTACGAAGGACAGTTGTTCCATACCGATCTGGTTTCCCTTTGGATGTAGTTAATGTATGTGGTTTAACCATGCAGTGGAAGGAATTGTGTATTTATATACCATGATAATTATATGTAGTGTGTTGTACCTATTCATACTATACTGCCATCTGTTTTTCTCTCATTTAGCTATACAATCAACCACTCCACAAACAATGGTCTTTTGGTCTATACAGCCTTCTGCATGGAATAATTTGATGCTTGCAGCTATATGTAGTTCTATACGGTGATATAATTATAGCTGATACTAATTCACGGTCAGTGTTCCACCTATTAACCTGGACGATAATTGTCTGTATGGTTTAAGTGGCAATGCCCCAGAAACAAGATACAATAACTGACTTTTACTACTACAAAGTTACTACTACAAAGCAAAGGACCTTCCACACCTAAGATAACTCTGTACCTTATAAGTGTCTAAAGATTGGAGGACCAGCCGGACTGCAGCTGGCACATGCGGCATGCTGGCTTATTGAACGTTGAGCTTGTCCTTGGAGCTAACTATGATCTATGAGGATGTATAGGAGCAACTTCGTAATTACCTACCAGGCAAGTGGATCGAGGAGCCCACTGCTGCAGCACTAATGCCTACAGAACATAGCAGTCAACCCATAAAAGTTCTTGCATGGTACATACAACAAAACAAAACCCAATTCGATCGTATTATATAGCGCAAATTCTGAAAGCTGTGCACAGGAAGCATACACACTCCTGCTGCAGCAAGTGATAATAATGAGTCTCATATTTCAACAATGCGGTCAACAGGTCTTGTAGTCCCTGTTCCCCTTACTTTAATGAAGTACTCCCTGTCAGCTTTCTTGTTGATTCTGTCAATAGCATCCGTGACTCTTGATAAGGACTGCATCAAAGAGAAAGGTAGCCACATGGAGTTTCAATGGCACATTTTCAAAGCTCAATCCAAATGCACCACACACAAGGGTGCCAGCAAACAGTATGGTTACCCCTTGTGAATGCAGAGAAACCATGCAGGCTGAAATCATGTATATGTGCCACACCAGAGCTATATGTGACGGTGGACTCACAGTTGGTAGCATAAAAGTACACTGTTACTCTTAGTGTCTCAAGGTGCGGCTTCTCATTGTGTAGCATTTTTATCATCTGGGATGCTTATCCATATTGGAGGTACTCAGGGTTGTTATGCCGAATTGTCGTACCTCTGCACTGGCTTCGTCCACAGCCACACTGAGATCAACGTATTTCAAGAAGTGATTCCTAAGGAAGTCTGATCTCTCCTCTTCACACTTCTGGAAGTCCTACATCAACAGAGTACAGTTCTAATTCTGAGAATCATGGCATTTTCTTAACCTCATCCCAAATCATTTTACATTAGCATAACCTGCATGTGGTGGCTCCTGGCTAGTGCGTGAACCTGGAGGCTCACGATCATGACAGAAAGCAAAGCAAACTTAAGGGCTAGCAGGTAACTTCCCACACAGATGTAGTTTACGGGGTTAACCTGAGACGTCTGTACCAACCAAACACTGAAAAGACAGGGGTTTTTTTCCAGCTTGCCATTCACATTTACATTGCATGTGTCTACCGTGTGTCCGCCTAGATGTCATGCACAAGTCATGATATATGTAGCATTATGTACCAGGTCTTCCCAGCTTGTAACCGAATCAAAACTCAAGGTGGGAATGAGGATAAAGGACGGAATGATGAATTTTAAAGAGTTCACGTGGACTCGTTGAGGGAGAGATAGACGATTGTTCTGAAGCTGGAGTGCCCACTAGAGAACTCAGCTTTGCTATTCTGGAATGGAGAGTAAGCCAGTTTCTATACTCCCATCCGCAAGCTATGTGGATGCAGCTAGTAGTGTTCATGTCCTCTACCTGACAGGCATTGATCATGTTGTCCACCCACTGGCGCTGGGCATGGTTGTAACTCTCCTCCATCTTCTTCAAATCATCCCCTGGAGAAAAGGCAGTGACTAGATATCAATGGCTGAATCCTTTTCTGTTGTTCGACAAACAAATTCAGGGAATCCCTGTCCTTCCTGGAAAGATACGTATTCCATGGACTCCAGAAAGTGAACATAATTACCAGAAGCTCACATTAACAGGCTACTGTTCACGTTTTGCATTATTGTCATGACAACATTATTATTACATGAAGCAAACTGTCCTGTGATAACTAGAGTCGAAGTATAGTAACTTGGCCAGTGACATACGTGGAACAGAAACCGAGTAAGTAATAATGATGTGAGTCCATATTTTAGCTCTTTATTTGTTGGCGGTAACCTGAGACTGTTTGGATAGTGGAATAATACTTTCAAACGTGGGTGTTTGAGGGGAATACTTGAAAGGGGGCTGTTCAAATTAATATATGGCTTGAATTCACTATGGTAATAATGTGTGACTATAATTATACGATCGTTTGCAAAGTATATACCTGTAGCAGAGCTTCTTCTGCGTCCAATTCCAGGTTCCACATCCCGGGAACCCTGCATAAATGTATCGTCAGCTGTCATCAGCTATTGTTAATTTGTATTCCAAATGGAAAACTAAGTGTAGCTATACTTGTGAACTGAAAGAGTGGTGATAGCAACCCTAACCCAACCACACTTCTCAAGGAGTGGTCACTCCATTAACTGCTATATCTTGTGTGTCATTTCACAAGAAGTTGACCGAGTGTCTGTTACAGCTGGCAAGTATTAGCCTGCTTCCTGCATGGAAAGCTCTTCTGTGTTGCAATCTGGCTGTTAAGGTGGGATGCTCTCAAATCGCAGATTGGCTCAATTATATTCCAAATAATTAATGAGGTCACGTGACCATGATGCCACTATTTAGATTTTGTTTTTCAGCTTCCATTGGGTGGCACCCAGAAGCATGCAACCATGCAGATGGTAGCGACCCTTTTGCCTTAAGGATTCCCTTTCAATATACACCTTCTACCACTTGATAGCTATGAGGAAGTGCTGCAACTAGTGATGTTCATGTAGTACCTGTTTCATTAATTTCCTCAGTTGTAAAATATAACAAACCTACCTTCCTCACAGCCTTTCCTTTGCCTCCACCAAAGACAGTCCTAGTCTATGAAACGTTAAAAAGCAGTTAAAGTTGAGGAACTGATTCTGCACAAGGTGAGGCTGAGAGGATTGAGAGACATGTACGAATGGGATACACCTGGGACTAAAATTAATCTAGTTCCTGCTTGTATAATATTATGAATAACATTATTTAAGACAGGTACATGTACGTAGGCACTTGTTCAGGTGAGGTTGAGAGGATTGAGAGACATGTACGAATGGGATACACCTGGGACTAAAATTAATCTAGTTCCTGCTTGTATAATATTATGAATAACATTATTTAAGACAGGTACATGTACGTAGGCACTTGTTCATGATGTTTGACCGTAGAGAACTTACTTTCTCAATAGAAGTATCCAGCATTTGCAGTTGCTTTCTGGACTTTTCCATTATCTGCTGATGCTGCAGACAATAATTTATAGGAACAACACTATTACCTGACATTTAGGCCACTAGTTCCATGCACAGACACTCAATCCACAGTTACCATCATTCAATGGGTTCCAGTGAAATCCATGGTACCATGCACATGTGCAAATATGTCATACATGATTCAGGTCCTATACTAGCAATCTTGCTGTGCATTGACCCAAGTAGTTGCTTGTTTCTGTGGTTACATATTGCCATTTCCACCTTTGACACTCATGCAGTACCTGCAGCAGAGACGTATAATTATACACTCTTACCTCTTTTCTTCCTTTCTTTTGAGATTCTTTGTACTCAAATAATGGCTTCTCCATTTCTTTCAGAAGCTGGAAATCAAGTTTAACAGGTCACCACAAATGATTTCCACTGCGTTTCCACCCTAGCAATTGCTATGGGAGCAACTTTTTTTTTGTTTACCAAAGAATTCAAATGGACAGGAGCACTAAGGAATCCCACTTCTATTAGTTGTCAGGTCTCCAAACTTCACATGTACACTAGTTCCCTTGCAGCTATCCTGCGCTCATTTGTGACTATAACCACACCCTCTAGCTGACAAGCTTTCAATAGTCAACAACTGTCCATTCCAGACTGCGATATTTAGGCCCTGCAACACGAGAGGACTGCACTGTAGGTGGAGAGAATGGGAATGGCCAACCCGGTGCCAGGGGCTTTCTGTAGCCACCTCCCCTTTTCCCGCCCCTATCTCCCAAGGAATTAAGTTGCCAGAAGTGCTATCACAAGTTGAAATCTGCTGAAGTCATTAGTGGTTAAAGGGTTAACTTAACAAACCTCTCCAGCAAGTTTGCTGTGTGACTCAGATCGGTATCGCAGCTCTGCCTTCAGCGACTGCCACGCCCTCCCAACAGACCTACAAATACAAGGTTTAAATAATAATATTGTAACATTGCCACACATACATTTTAAAGTGGATTTTACATGGTGACAGGGCCAAGTGGTTCCAGATTAGGTCCACAGGTATACAGCCTGCACTAATCTGTAGCCTCGTTCCCAGGCCCCGCCCAGCTTTTCGTCGCTTGCAGTACGGAACGCGTTCTTTCGTGCAACCGAAAGCAGCGCGCTGGCCTGGGAACGAGGCTACACTAATCTGCACATTGTTTACCCTTCTTCCTGGTCTCCTAGTGTGGACCTAGAGAGCTTCAGTAGGCTCTTTGCATACTGCTCTTCAACAGCTGCCCTGCATGGGATGAGAAACACAAAGGGATAGTATGTAAGGTTCCATGCGACGTTCTGATCAAGAATGAAACAAGCTAGAGTGGGATGCATTTATTCATGCTGGAGAATCTGGTAGGTTGCCTATAATCATGTGATTAAACATTACCACAGTGTAAATACCAGGTTGATACCGTTCTCTGAAGAACTCCATCATGTCCTTCATTGCAAATTTCCCATTCAAGTGCTTCTCCAGGATAATGTCGAACCCAGTCTGATCTCCCTTGTCAGTCTTTGTGTGAAGTTGGAAGTACGTAAAAGAGAGAGTGTGGGGACAGATTGAAGAGGATGACATAGTTTTGCATACCAGTACTTTTGTACAGCCAAATAGTTTGCTCCCTTACATTATTTTACTATTGCTGTGTTCTGTGTTCTAACATACTACTTGTACTTGAAGTGTGTGGTCCGTATACGTAGATGTGGATCTGGACAGGGAACTGAGTATCCACATTTGTGCCATCTCCTCCCTTCCCACTTAACTCACCCAGAAGTGGTCCACGTAGCTCGTTTGAGCTGGGTCAAGGGATGGCTGTTCTGGGCCATTCAGTAGAAACGTCAGTCCATTAGACTGCAGAATTTAGAGAGGGCTTGGTGGTCATAATGAACTAAGAACTTGCGATTCAAGCAAGTTTAGAATACACCAGTTCTTCCCTCAACAATGAAATACCGTAGGTAGCAATTGCTTAGAGAACGAGAACCATGGCATTAAGCATGCATCCACTATAGCCCCTCTTCTACCACAAATTCACATGAATGTTAACGATGACCTGCATCGATTGCACTACTGGATTTATTGTACGAGTTGGTTGAGAGGTATGTACAGCACAAGGCAAAGCCGAGTGCTGTATTTGTCACAACACCCTCCCTCCCTCCCTCCCCCCCTCCCCTCCCTCCCCTCCCCTCCCCTCCCTCCCTCCCTCCCTCCCTCCCTCCCTCCCTCCCTCCCTCCCTCCCTCCCTCCCTCCCTCCCTCCCTCCCTCCCTCCCTCCCTCCCTCCCTTCCCTATATTCCCAGGGGGAAATATGGCACACTAAGAGCATTATAGTACACCTCGGTAGCCTCGTTCCCAGTCCCACGCCCAGCTTTTCATTACCGTACTGCAAGCGACGAAAAGCTGGGCGATGGCCTGGGAACGAGGCTACATCTCGGCACTTTCATCTTCATATTACATACTTACTATTTGGTACTTTGGCTTCTTGAGTTTCTGTGTACAGGAAAATGAGGATGTTACTACACACAAACAGTTGAATTACAATACATGTGTGTCATGACACTATCCCAACTCTGGACGTGAAATGAAAAGTGAGCTATTATATGATTAGGAATGGGGCAAGCATGAACAACACTCCTCATTTATCAACACAGATACCTCAGAGCTTGCTTTCTGTGCTGCCCCTGACCAAAAAAACAAACACATTGCAATGATTATGAGTAAAATCATGTCCATTTTTGGTGTGTGAATTGGCAATATTTCTAAGCTCAACACAGATTCAAAATGCTGATGGTACATCATGTCACTCCTAGCTCTAGCCTCGTTCCCAGGCCTTCTCACCCCAGCGTTAGTCGCTTGCAGTACTAAGCGACTAACACTGGGGTGAGAAGGCCTGGGAACGAGGCTAACTTCCAGCCACCAGCTTGTATACATACTGACAGATACAACTGTACATATCCTGGCTGAAGTGCTGAGAGAATCGGATATGAGGTTCTTAAAATCCTACGTCAGAGGAATTCTGTTACCTGTTTGAGGAGCAGTTTGTTTGGTAAGAACAGCGACTACTGAAGATGCTTGTGTTGGTTGCAAAGGAGACAGTGCTGGCAACTCCCAAGTGGTCACTGCGCAGGAGAAGTACAGTCAAAACTACTACAGATGGATAAACAGAGCAATGTTCAACAAGCTGTGAATATCATGCTTCTGTTTATACAGGCCAGGCTCAGCAGTGCAAAGAGAGGAATGCCATGGATAGTTGTTAGGTACACAACGTGTAGGTCAGCTGGAGGGTGAGAGATGCAAAGTGCACAAGCTGTGAATATGCTTCTTTTTCAGCAATACAATTAATGCCAGAGATTCTTGTTGTAACTAGCTACACACAATACTACACATAGAGCTTAGTATTAGACATTGGTTCAGGGTGGTGGAGCCTGTAACCTGTACAAAGAGCATGAGAATAATAAGTTTGACCTAACGTGTAAAATACTTTATGAACCTGTACGAGAAGAGTCTTTTTCATGCAAGTAATGTTAGGGGTAGAAACATAATGTATTCTGCGCAGCCTCATGCAACTCAGAATATAATAAGGGCTTGCACGTGTAAGCAGCAGGTTCGGTGACAGCTGTGTGGTTCACAAAAGTTTGTGACTGCTAGTAAAAAATGGCATGTATATAATTACATTCATAATTACATTCTCAATTCCAAATTGACATTTCAATTGCCTAGAAACTGACATCTTATATGCTGTTGTAACGGATTGTGGAAGGTTCAATCAAAGAACGTGTAAAGGGTGGGGTCACATGATCAGGGGTGTGGTCATATGATCATGGACCAGAGGGTCACATGATCAGGGGTGTGGTCATATGATCATGGACAGGAGTATGCAAAGAGGGAACCAGTATACACAGCCCCTATGAACACTAATTATTGACAGCCTAGCCTCACTAGCCATTCATCAACAATCTTGCCAATGGATCAGCCACTGCTTTTTGGTGAAGGTCACCATCTCAATGATTGGTGCATATACACACGATTTCCATTTTACAATGGAAAACAGGAGGGAACTAATTGTTCCATCAAGTCTATGATACAATAGTAGCAGATCCAAACTCCAAATTATCTAGACCCATTCCCAATGCATTCCGACCAGAGGTGGTTGGAATCTCAGAATATGTACAAGTCGATCGTTGCTGGACTTGCAAATGGAAACACCAGGAGTGAACGTGCAGCCAACAAATGTTAATTAATGTTAATACATGCCAACGTTTTAACAGTGGTGCGGTGCAATCTTTGAATGCAGAAAATCTAAGAACAGCCAATGTGTGAAATCATTATCAACTAGTTTTGAGCTCCAAAACGTACCCTGTGTTCTAGTATTGACGTAGTAGACCTTTTCCTCAGTAGTAGTGTAGGCAAGCCAATCAGGCGAACGCAGGACTGCTGCAAGTGCTTCAGGCTGGATGCCCTTCTGTAATTGCAAGCCAGTAAATAACAGACTAAACTGAAAGTTGAGAGCAAATTATACTAGAACTCTTAAGGACGCAACTCTACATCCTTGTGCATCAACTGCTGATGTCATAGCAAATGCACCACACCTGACTGACGTCGACAGTGAGGTACTATTCCTAGAAGTAACTTTCTAAGGATTGACCAGCCACCATAACAGCTAAACCAGGGGTATAGCTGTTATGAAGATAATTATATAATTTGATATAACGTCTCTACATGCTAGTACCACACTGCATTGAGTGGTCCACTGCGTCCTTGATCATTGCCTCTTCCCAGAGTTCTGACCTGAACTAGTCCAGCATTGTCCAAAGTCTTCACGTAGGAGCCTGGAAACCACCCCTCCCTCCCAGAAGTGAAGCCCCTGCACCATCCATCCTTCGTTCTCTCTGCCACTAGCAGGATGGCTGTTTCTGCAAATGGCAAAGGGACCGCTTGGCCCTCCCCATTGTAGGGGTAGAGTGCCTTGACTAGTTCGGCAGAGTCCGACATTGTGATGATGCGGGAGGGGCTAGGCAGCATGTGTAGCTTTTTCAGAATGATTTGCAAACAGTTTCCCGTGCATGACCGCGTGGCCTAATGGATAAGGCGTCTGACTTCGGATCAGAAGATTGAGGGTTCGAATCCCTTCGCGGTCGTTTGATACCTTATTTTTTCGTTTACCTTTTTTTTTCTTTTGGCGTATTTTTCTTTCTTTTTTCATACTGTATGGCATGTTCCCCCATTGGAATGCCAATTACTAATAATAAAGTTTGAACTTTTTAAGCCAGTGCAAGCCCAGGGTTCTATCTACATGTACTGGGGGGGGGGGGGGGGGAGTTGCAGCATGTACACCTGCAGTGTGCTTTTGTACCGTCTCATGTTACACTGCATACCATTTCCATACTACTAGTGGAATGTAGGACATTGTGGGGCGAGCCTGAGCAAGTACATGCAGGTGCTGAATGTGCATTATGGAGTAGTTGCATGTGCTGAAATGTGCATGGAGCAGTTGCATGTGCATGTCATCAGAATGGGAAAGCATAGCACAACTTAAGGACACAGATCACACCAGAAGGTATGACACTAAAAATACACTCATGCACTTCACAGCGTTGAAGCAGTCTGGCAGGTAGGTCCAGGAGTGGTCTCTGTCTTTGTTGTTGACACCGAAGATGACTTCCTCGTTCTTTGCTAATGCCAGATCTGTGTCATGACTGGCCACAGTGAGTTTTGAGTGCAGGCCAGTCAACTTTCCATCCTCTGGCGATAGCTGAAGCAGTCTAACAGGCTCATCACACAGTGACGCTATTCATGCTTCACACTATCATGTTGCTGATGCGCTCTGCACGCAGGACATGCGATATCTTGAAGCGCTCTCCCCACCTTCATGAAATGCTTTAGCCACTCACCGCCCCGCTATAGTCTCCATCCTTGCAAGGCCTTGTTGAGGTAGATTGTTCATAGTTCGCCAGGCGTTTCCCTATCCTTTACGCTCGCTGTAGCGTTCTCTTCGACGTTGAAGGCGTTTTTGTCTTCTGTCTTCGGCACTATCCATGCCCGTGAACGCTTTCTTATATCGATATCGTTGTAATTGTAGCACAGTTACACGCGGCATTTGCTCAATAAATTTCAATTTATCGCAGTCAGTTCGAGTAATTTGAATGCAACACATATATACGGAAAGCTGACCACCGTATATATATATATATATATATACAGAAATTTTATCACACACAACGCTACTGTGGGGCTCGCTCAGGCTCGCCCCAATGACCTCAAAAATTGTCTCAAGAGTGCCTCAGAACCATTCTCAGAAGGCCAAAATTTCTGGCAGAGGGGGAGGGGGGCATGCCCTCAGACCCTCCTACAAATTGCGGCCTATCCGACCGCAGTCCCCCGCCCAGCATGATTATCAACAACATCTCCCCCAAACTCAAAATCCTAGATAGAACCCTGAAGCCGTTGAAGTAGAACAGAGGTAAGCAGAGGTAGAGCAGAGGTAGAGCCAGTTAGAGCAGAGGTAGAGCCAGGTAGAGCAGAGGTATAGAGCCATGTAGAGCAGAGGTATAGAGCCAGGTGGAGCAGAGGTAGAGCCAGGTGGAGCAGAGGTAGAGCCAGGTGGAGCAGAGGTAGAGCCAGGTGGAGCAGAGGTAGAGCCAGGGAGAGCAGAGGTAGCGCCAGGTAGAGAAAGTTTGAGCAGAGGTAGAGCCAGGTAGAGCAGAGGTAGAGCTAGGTAGAGCAGAGGTAGAGCCAGGTGGAGCAGAGGTAGAGTAGAGCAAAGGTAGCGCCAGGTAGAGAAAACCGGTAGAGCCGGGAAGAGCAGAGGTAGAGCCAAGTAGAACAGAGGTAAGCAGAGGTAGAGCCAGGTAGAGCAGAGGTAGAGCCAGTTAGAGCAGAGGTAGAGCCAGGTAGAGCAGAGGGAGAGCCAGGTAGAGCACAGGTATACAGCATGCTGGTGCAACCCGCTCATCTCTGTAGCTATATTATACTGCATGCATGGCGTTGCTGATCTGTATGCGCACACTCCCAACCACGTACCCCACTGTTTTCACTTGGGAGTGCGGTTGCAATAAAAGATGGGCAATACTGCTTCACCGCCACCTTAGGCAAGAACACAGCTCATGCGAAGAAAAGTTCTGCTTAAAATCATGGAAAGTAATGAATGGCATACAGTACTAAAAGTAACAAGACCAGCTACACAGAAATTGTTTACACTCATGACGGCCTATCTACTTGCATTGAAGTATCTGTACATTCTCTCCGAATAGTTTGTGTGTTGAGCGGGGGTTCACTTGATCCATTTCTATAACCTTGCTTCCACAGATCCTTTGTGACAATGTTAAGGTTCAACTTTACATGCCCTTGGGAACATACTCTGGTGACTGTGGGTGATGAAAGAGCATTCATCAACACCAACAGCAGTTACTGTAAGTACAAGTGGTATTCAAGCATGTTACAAGGATGTCAATTGATCTTGGTGGTTGTAGGGAGAGCTAGGGGAGGAGGAACCGCGGAGGATGCCCATGATCTTCCAGTTGTGCTAAAATATTAGACTCCTCTGTTCATCTAACCGCAGAGAACCATCCCATTTCCTGCCGTACCCATGTATATTCAACACAAGCTTGTCGGGGAATTGAATTCGAAGAAGGCAACACAGTGCGCCACAACCAACTGTACTACCATGCACTTACTTTCTCTTCCTTCTCCCTGCGAGACAAACTTGGGATCCACAAACTCTGGGCGGGGGCCAATCAACCAGCTGGAGCAATAGATGGCATTTGTGCTTGGTACAAGCATGCACCACAAAACAAAAGCATCCAGCACAGCCATACAAGACCAAGTCACAAGTACAATAACCAGGGTACTGTGGGGCTTGCCTGAGAAAGTTGTCTTACTTTAGTGTGTTTATTCTCTGAGTGATTACACTAGTACTGATGCATGTCTGATGTTCATACGCCACACGGTCGTAGGCTGGAAGGCCAGGGTGGTGCAATGCAGCATATACCTGGGGTGGGGCTAGCTTCTGTGACTGTTCAGAGTAAGGGCACGGCAGGTGTAGACTACCTTGAGGTTCTGGTTGATGACAGTCTGCAGTTTCAAGTTCGTAGTTCATCAACCGCTCAGTCTGCAGTTTCAGTTTGTGGTACAATGTACGTAGCTAGACTATGTTGAGCCCATTTGTTCACGAAGATCAGCAGTTTCAAGTTTGTAGCACGTAGCTAGTTCATCCTCGTAACGTTGGAAACATGCAAATGAAGCAGCCTCCACACCCATTGTGCAATGCTTGGTGACCGGTGTAGTTCATCACGCACGTGGCGCAACAGTACGATTTCCACTTTGATATATAGTCACACGCTAAACGGACACCTCACAGACAGACATCCTGAGAACACGACTATGTGGGGCTCACTCAGGCTCGCCCCAACTTGCACACAGAAGAATCAAGTACGTGATATTGATAAGTACACTAGCTCTAACACTGCTCTCATACAGGTACCAAAACATGCAAGCCCCCATGCAGCTGCTACATGTACTTCTACCACAGTGCGTGGGCGTTCCTTTGATGTACCGCGGAGGATAAATCGGTTATCCTCCGCTATGACATCATAGCGGAGGATAACCGATTTATCCTCCGCGGTACATCAAAGGATCGCCACGCTGTGCTGAGAATCAGAGTTGTAGCTGTCTAGCAGCCGGATCCAGCTACTAACTTGACTTGGAGGTTATGTCCGTGGTAGAAGCCGGATCTACTACGTCGACTCGGAGGTTATGCTGTTTATCCTCCTTGGGAAAATTTAGCCTCGGCTTCGCCTCGGCCAAACTTTCCCGCGGAGGATAAATCGCATAACCTCCGCGTTGACGTAGTAGATCCTATACATAATTCATACCTCAGAAGTTTCTGAAAGTGTGATGAAAGTTCTGGCACAAACATCGGTACTTCTACTACATGCCTGGAGGGGTAGATACATTACATTCACTATACAAGATTATCTAGTAATCTGGACTCAAACCGCTGAGGACTGACTCCAACTGAGGTAAACAGTACATGCGAGTGCTTACATCTTGACTTCACTTTACTATACATGCAGTGGATAAACTGAATGCTTTGTCGTGTCCAGGATTGCCCACCTAGTATAATTTAGTCAACGGGTCCCTTTTCTGCTAACGTGTAATTAGTACACTACTATACGAACCTTCCAGGGGTGATTGGAAGGTGCGCTGCACCATATCCTCTCACTTCATCTCGGCCCAGTGTGTTCAGACCATACACACTGACCACAACCTGGGGCCCTGGATCAGTGGAAATAAATCAGACAGAGTTACACCACAGAAATCTATTACAGCTATAGATAGAATGGTACATCTTACACCCAAATGGATTGGAGCTCTTGAAAGTGATATCGAGGGGAAAGTTCCATACAAAGTGCTTCTCTGGTCCATTGCTCCGTTTAGTGGTTTGGGTGATGCCTTCAGCAAGCCCCTGTCATGTATAAGGGTGCACACCGGCAGTGAATTAGTCATGCATGATATGGAACCTACTGTATACAGTATCTATTTGCCTCTTTCTAATATTCTTTTTGCCACCCCACATACCCATGCTCCTCTAGATTAGTCCACCGATTTACTTCAAGTGGGTCTACCATACTGTAGCAAAAACACCATTTCCTGATCCTCCAGCTAGTACAATATCAATTGCTGTGCTGTCTTCCCTCCCCAGGGAGCTGCTGAGTATCTATTAATTTTTGTGCTAATCTGATTATGTTGTTAACCTCATATTCCACCACTTGTATATATAGAAGTGAACAATGTCTTTTTACCGTAGTTGCCAATTCTTTCATGTGGCAATAATTTCGTGGTCTAGTCACTAAACGTGGTACACAAATACTTCGCCGAGGGAAATTTTCGCTGAATAATTCCTATGAAAAAAATTATTCCGCTCATAATAACTTACTATTGACACATGATCGTGTCGATGGAGGACGAGTTGTGTATGCATGACTACCACGTCTACAGCAACTTACGAGTGGGAAGCAACTGCCAGGGAAGAGCTACTGTGTGAGCGTGAAGGACAGTAACTGTTATGGCCTAGCTGTGGAAAGAGATTTTGCGCATTTAATATTCACGGTCTTACTTCATCCGCGGTCTTACTTCATCCGCGAATACCGCGAAACTTTCCCCACCGCGAAATTAACAGCAACTACGGTAATCATAAGGAAGTATTCATAAACGGGCCGCCGGTTTATAAACCGGTCATCCGGTTTGCAATCGGGTCGGCCTTGCTTTTGATAAACATGATTGATGCGGCCAATTTTGTTCAACACAACTGATATCGATGTGTGCTAAAGGAATTTTACATTGCATCACCCACAGACTTACCGACACTGTAGCCCAGTCCTGTCCATACACAAATGAATAGTTGCAGTAGAGCTCATCAAATTCTGGGAACTTGTATGAAAAGACAGCAAGTCAACGGACATTTTATGACCATACAGGCAAACCAGGTGGTCATGTATCAAATTGCACCATCTGGAGAACTTGCGTTGCATTCTGGAACCTCACATTAAGAAGGATCCATGCTATTAACACAGCCCAGAGGCAATAACTCAGTGCTCCATGTACACCATCCCTTTCATACAATGAACTTTGATGGAGTGATATGAGCTGACTGCCACACCTACATTGGCTGGCAAAAACAAGACATACTCTGAGCGACTATGAGTTTTGACTAACGGTCAAGCAGCAGTTTCTCACAATTTTGACCTTTGAACCCCCATAAATCAAGCGATCAAGAGCCTTGGATGGGATTCTTGATCCTGATCGTAATCGCTTCTATGGGTGATATATATGTGACTAGCACTGACTACCCATTGTAGGACCCTCGCTTCACCATGGGATGCTATGGCTCAGTTACCAAATATTAATAGCACAGATCCCTTGGAATCATCATCAACTATTGTTTAGGGAAAATTTGTTGGGGACACTACTTTCCCCTTTCATCAATTTAACTATGACGGAAACGTCTCAGGGCGCGCACTGAGTCGTTCCTATAATCTCCTTCAGACTGACCTCCGCTGACTCAATCTGACCAGATACCATGAGTAGAAACACAGGGACCTTGGCAGGATCACCAACCGGGGCCGGGGTTGGGATAGGACCTGGTGGAACTCTCTCTGCCATGAGCTCCGTTACCTAGCAACACAGCACTCCTTCTTCGGATTCTCTCCGTACACGCAAATGTTGGGCGTTAAATAGAATAGGGTAGTAATTCGAAGAGACAAAGGTTGCAGCCACAGCACTATCACAGCAACATTTCAGGTGGGGTATGTGTTCTATGAATACTTCTAGCTTCTGCAGATCTACTTCAAACTTGAGATTAGTGGCAAGGTCCTATTGCACACAATATTTGGATGCTTGTCAGATGTACAGCTGCTTCAGATAGATTATGTGTTATAATTTGTTTCAAATAGGTAGCAGAATGTGGCCATACACTCCTGGGCATTATCAGACTGGAAGATTTCCACCTCCACCCACACAACAAATACCACCACCAATACCTCCACATTTTCCTGCCCCTGAACAAGTATTTCCACGTTTTGTGCCTCCCGCTGGGAATTGGCATGGTGGGGGATACCATCCACGACCACAAGGGAGGCCATGGATTGATCGGTATCGGGAGCCACATTTTCCTCCTCCCATGCAGTTTGGGTATCCTCCACCACCATTCAGTCCTCACAAGAGACCCAGGCAGCCAGAGGGAAGAGGAGAGTGGAGGGACAATGGAAAACGACACCACAAGCATTTCCATTCTCAGGGAGGGGATTCTTGGAACGATGCTTACTATGACAAATCAATGTTTGAAGATCCTTGGAGTGGACTATTATTGCCTGAAGGCGACACATCTGAAAAGAGGACACTAGCAGAACCAACAAAAGATCAATCCACTAGAGTTCAGATGGATTCGTCTACAGTTGATGAATGCAGTAAACCACGGCAGCAGTAGTGTGACCATAGTGACAAGTGTCTTTGAATGTTTTTGTGTTCATAATTATTATGAAAGTCTGTTTTAGCCTTTTTACAATGTTGTATTCTGTTTCTGTCCCCACTATAGGGCTTTCCAGTGCTTTACGTGGCTAGTATGTGTTCTATGAACACTTCTAGCTTCTGCAAATCTATTTCTGCTTCAAACCTAAGATAAATGACAAGATTGTTTTTTTCCCATTATTCTGTACAATAATTATTATCCATCAACCTTTTGCATTAATTTTTGGTTCCATCGATTTTCTTTGCGAAGCTGTTCAAATAAATGCCACCCGAAGTAGATCTATGATAGGAACATTATTTTCATGGTGTAGGTAGCCTGAAACCCACCTACTATAACACCCAGTGCCGTATTCACATGCATTGCGTACTGGTGTGTACATTTCCTGTACCATAACATTCAATCATGTGGGGTCATCCCTTGACTCCCTTAATTAATTAATGCTTTAAGTTAGAAGTTTTACCCTCAACTTCAATTATGTCTACATAAGGTCACATTTTGAAGGGTATTATTATGAACTTCACATTAACTACTGTATGCATAATAACAGGCTATAGACAGATCAACATGAGATGATGTGACTGCAATTTTTAAAGTTTAGTTCAATTACAGAGCTGAGGATTTGCACTTTTCATGCCATTTGAGGACATTAGTGAACATGTTGTGGATTGCAGCAGGAACAACATTGGCCAGATCTGTGGATGGGGAAAACACAGTGGTAACTGGTGTGTATGTGTGATTAGGAAGTAACAGTATACAGGGTGTGCACCACTACAGATGACAGTATCTGCCGAGTCTCCAGGCAGACAATAATTATCAACACCCTCTACTACAGATACATTTATTCTGTCTCTGTATTTGGGATGCCGCAGGGTCATTGTTGTGGGCATTTTTAACAACTTTGGATATAGCTACTTTCCAACCACATGTTTATTGTACCTGCTGGTTCAATTCCTTTGACATTGACTCCAAGCGTCTTCATAAACTCATGGGCCATCTTCCAGTTGTCCTGGCGGTGTAGCTTCACCTTTGGTCGAGGATTGTACTTGGGTGGCTTCTTTCCGGAGGCATGCTGGAAAATGGAATGCATGGTACTGCACATGCATAGCAAGAGCTCCAAAGAGCCAGATTATAATTTCTATACACAACATCTGGTTATGCAGTCAGCTATAGCTAAACGTTAAAGGTGTCATGGTATGCATGCACTTACCACAAGAGCCTGTATCATGAGCACTCCATCTGCAAGGGACTCTGAGATATTTTCTACATGTTTGCCAATGCTGAGCAGCTGCTCATTCAACCACGACAGATAGCGCTGCACGAGTGAAGGTTCATACAATCAAGAGACTGCATAATTATTAGCATTTCTACAAGGTAGACTAGTATGCACAATCACCAGAAGGGAATTCTGTGCACATGTAATTTTCCACAACAACCAATAAATGGTGGGTTGGTATTCACACGCACCAGCATATTTGCATTCCATTAACAAACTAATTTACAACGTTAGCTACCAAAATGACTTCTCTGCAGAAAGGATTATATTCGTGGCAGAAAAATTAAGGTTTTACTTACCTCCTCTGCGTTGAGCAGTTGCATTGAGGTTGATCTCGCTATTGGCATGTGTGCCCCAATCTACAGAGTGGATTAGAAGAAGACAATAGTAGGTGCAGATTATTTATGAAATGCCCTAGTCTACAACTTTGTACTCTGGAAACCATGAAGTGGCACCACATCCTTCTTACCCTGAGGAAAAGCCACGCTTCAAAGACTTTCTTCTTGAGCTTCTTCTCAGAGTAGGCCCTAGCCTTTTCCAAGCTGTTCACCTTCTCCACAGCTGCTATGTTGCGCACCTGGATCCAGGCATAGAAGGTCTTTGCAAGTAGGTCTAGCAAGAGGATGGAGAACACAAAAGTTATGAATACGTTCCTGAGGTGCATGAGCATTATGTCATGAGTCAAAGCTGATGCCACAGAGGTCACTGTGCAATACCTCTTTTCTTGCGTTGTGCCATTTTCTCAGCCTTACGAATCTATAGAGAAAGATGATTAGTCATCAACAATCCAACACTCTCATTCACAAGTAAAAGACATCTACGAAGGATAATCATTCCCTTGCATTACTTACAGCACTCTTCATGATCTGCATGTACTTTCTCCAGGCCTTCATGCACTTCTTCTCCATCAACAGACGGTAAAAGATTGTTGCCTGTTCCTCAGTGGTCTCCTGCAACAAATGGAGAGCAGTACAGAAATAAATGTTGTTCCCATAGTAGTTAGCCTCATACATGAATGTAAGTGGCAGGGACCTGAGAACAGGGCTATATTATTATACATATACAAGTATGAGCAAAATCTTACAGCTTGGTGTACTAGCTCCTCAGGAACCTCATGGATGGTGGTAAGTCGCATAACCTTTCTGCTCAGCAATCGAGGATACCTTGCCAGCAGACGGGCACGGTTAAACCCCCCAAATTTCTTCCCACGAGGACTTGCCATCCCGATGTTTCGTGCCATGATGGGTCGCCTGGGACCTGTGGATGGAGGCCTCATTTTCGCTCGTTCATCCTCACTGGAACTCTCTGAGCTGGTGTCTTCAGTATCTGAAGTTGAACTATCAGAACTGCTAGTGTATTCGCTACTCTCGTCTGATTCACTGGTTAATGCATCCCTTTCCTCTTCTGCGGCTCTTGGTGTCTCAGGAGATGGTGCATGTGCGGCTTCTGAGATGGAACTTAGAGAGCTTTCCAGCAAGGTTTTCATTGCATTGAGCTCCAGCTCAATCTGGTCAATGGTTGGGGAGTGTGTGCCTGGAGACGAGGAAGGCGAGGAGCTGTCATCTCGGCCTGTTTGTCTGAAGATCCTCGGCTGTTCTGGTGATGAGGAAATGGCTTTGTTCAGGACAGCCATGAATTCATCTGGTGCTGTTGGGGAAGCTCCTTGTTTGGAATTTCCTTGCTGGTTCGACTTACTCCGGCTGCTGGCAATCTTGGAAATGGGTGAAGCTTTTCTTTTAAGGCTACTTTGTGTTCCATTAGCAAGATTTTGTGCAATTTGTTGTTTGCTTTGTCTGTTCTGCAAGTGTGGCGGGAGTTTGGGTGCCGGTCGCTTTGGCTGTGTGATTCTGGATGCAGGAAGATTCTGGGCTACACGATTTGGAATTTCTTGGTCAGCCGAGTTTGTTCTACTCTGCAGGCTAACAGGAGGCAGAGGAGCCACTCGTGCTGGTCGAGACTGTTCACCCATTCTGTAGTAGGCATGTGATGGGGAGGCTTCTTTCGAGGACATGGGAGATGTGGGACTGAGTGGAGATTTGGGAGATGGCGAGTGCAGAGGTGAGAGGGAGGAAGGTGTGTCCGGTGTAGATGACAAAGCGGCTGGTTCGATATCCTTGCTCTTTTCAAGGAAGACTGAAGGACCGAAGTCCAGTTTTAGTGGCTGTGGCATGGTATCTAGGAACTGTGCCTTCCTCTGGATGGGAAATTCACTCGGAATAGGTGTTAGCTTTCTCTGTCTTCCCAGGGACTTCTCTGCTGGGGAACTAGTCTCGGATGCTGTGAGCTTGTTGTACTGCCACTGGACACCATCCTCCCTGGCATCTCCCTGTGATTTTCTCCTTTTTCGCTTTGAGCTCTTCTTCTTGTGATGTCCCTTCCTGGACGATCCAACAGAGCTGTGGCTGTCTGAATCATAATCGTCCGAGTCTTCCTGTGTAGAGTTATCTGCTACGCTGGCCCTCTTGCGCAAGCTGACTGCCCTCTTTCCAAGAAGATATTCTACCGTTGGGATGGGAGGTGGCTCAGGCAACTCTTCATCGTTAGGGTAATCTTCTGTGGGGGGCTCCTCTTCGTATGGGTTCATGCCATTCAGTCGGGAGAAATTGGAATCCCAGCTCTGTGAGTGTGGGAGGAGGGTGCTCGGTGCACTTAAGGTCTTTTTGGGCCATAACTTGGAGAGGATCCCTCTGCCTCCCTTCTGACCTAGTTGTGGGGTACTGTGGGAATTTGTAGCATGGCCAGTTAGTAACAGATAGGGAATGATGTAGCTACATGCATGCTGAGAATATCATATTGAGAGTGGGGGCATAGTGACTCCAGCGTGCATACATTTAGTAACTGACCGTGATTCAAATTCCTTGGTTCTCTTCTCGACTAACCCTCTTTGTGTCACCTGGGCATCACTCTAGAAGGTAGGTGGTCAAGAATTGATAAAGCCAAGTGTTCTGCTGTGAATTCTTGAAACGTATGCTCGGAGAGTACATGTACATGTATATGCCACCACGTTTATATTGTAGATGCGCATTTAAGCAAGTGGATAATGTATTCTGCTCGAAGACAACCCTCCCTATTGTGATGAACAATGACAGAGGCTATACACATCAAGAGACAATACAACTGCAACCAAAATACAGGTCTATGAAACCTTCTCTCACAACGTACCCCTAAGTTCACTGGCAGAGAGAGTCTTCTGAGTTGAGCAGATGCTGTGGAGGGGGTCGGGTCACTCTTCTTCCTCTTTCGAATCCCACCCTTTCCTTTCTTCTCTGCACCCAAGTTTACTCTCTGATGTTTGTTCTCATTGCCTCTCAGAGACTCCTCTCTTTCCTCTGCTATCAGCCGGTCACGAATTTCCTGTATTTGGGGGAATAAAATTAATTGTCAAAGGAAGCCATGAGTGACTATAATCTAGTATACCACACATGCTTAATCGATCGTTTCCTCCATACATGCAGCTGGAGGGATTTGTTATGGACAAATTGGTCATGGCTCTTCCCGACCCTTTTACTGTTACTTTTGATACCTGTTCATACTCTAGCTCCCTCTGTAGTTGTTCTCTTCTCTTCCTCTTCCTCTGCTCCACTTCTCTCCTCATGTCCTCTTCCAGTTTACGCTGGCGCTGCTCTGTGACTGACAGCTTCCCATCTGTCTCCAGCGTCTCAATTTCCTGCTCACCCATTAGGTCACGGAGGGTCTGTGTGAGGGGCGGAAGCATTTGTTGTATGTTTGTGAGTTGAAAATCTGCTTGTCCGAATCTGCCATTAGTCATTAAAAAATGGTGTGTTTGGTGTACGTGTGAGTGTTGCAGGGGGTAGCCTCGTTCACGGACCCCACAATGAGGCTAGGGAGGGGTGGGATAAAAATGGGGGCATCCTGGACGCAGGCTGAAAAGGATTGATGCCAGTCATGATACCAATTATACCAAATACAGAAACCCGACTAAAGCGATTCATACGTTAGAGTTATGTAATTAGTATGCAATAATTATGTAATCACAGTTTGTTATGTTCTGCAAAGTAGCTCACCTCCCACTGTTCATTCCCTTCTGTCCTCAAGTCCTCCAGCTCTTCGTCTTCCATATCAAACACATTCAGTGGTAGCTGTACATGTGCGGTGGTGGGGTGGGGTTAAAGGGTTCAGGATGACACAGAAAGTTGTACAGTTCTGTAACGTGTCGAAACAATGCATGTACCCAACAAATATGTGCCAGGGAGTGCCCATGAATAAATAGTCAGCTGCAGGCCATTGTGATGACGCTTATTTAACTTAATTCACTATGCAATCAAATTTGTAGTCTTTTCATTCATAGGAGGATACCTTATGAATTCAGTTAGTGATATAGACAGTGGGTTGCATGCATGAAGTTGATGATTGAGGAAGGCCAAAGCTTGAAGGCAAAAAGCACAACTCAGCACTAGCATGAATATTAGCTCAGAACCCTTCAACTCCAGGATGCTTCCATGTTTTAGTTTTCTATACACAGCGCAAACCCACCAACATGGGGTTGCATCCTTTACTCTCGTAGTACTTACCTGATGTGGTGGTGCGTTCCTGTAGCTGTCTATCATCTCTGCTTTTGTTGTGCGTTTCTGACGGGAGAGGCCTCTAGAATTCTCAGAAGGACCTTGCTGCACAGGAGATGAAGAACATGCCATTAAATCCATAAAATATACTCCACTAATAGCCTACTCCCAGGCTGTTCCCACCACGTTTGGTGCCACAACCACAGGCCTGTAGCCAGAGGGTTTGATGGAACCCCCCTTGATTCTGGTACCTATAATGGGAGTGGCTACTTCAATTTTGGTCATTTAGAACCCCCATATTAGGCAGTGGAACCGGTGGCCGGCTACGGGCCTGCAACCATGATAACAGCCTGGGATCAAGGCTAATATTCTTATGCTACAAAGGATCCATGCAACACAGTACCTGGCCTAGGCAGTCTATGAGAATCATACTAGCTACTACAGCTACAGGTGATTTGCACAGTCATGCATACTACATGGAGGAAAAACCAACAACAAGCTCGATGTTGATCACTTGCAAAATGATCTACATTTGACCAGAAAGAGACTAGTTAGACTTTAAGCAAAGTATTTCAATGCAGTTTTATTGAAGCAAACTACAACAACATCAGTGCTGATGTACTGTGCTCACCACAATGCTTCTATTGACTCCTCTGGGAACCTTGTGCTTCATAGCTGCAACAAGGTATTTGGCACACTTGTACTGTCCATTCTTCTCTGCCAAATCCCGTGGAGTGTTTCCCTCAATGTCGGTGAGGGTTGCATCTGCACCATACTCGCAGAGGACCTGGATGATCCTGTGAGGAGGATTGTGTATCATAACTGTGTAGTCTCCCACGTCACCCTTTCCTGCCAACACTGATCAGCTATTAAGGTAAGACCTTCCAAAATACAGGCATCTAGCGGCGAGGTGTTGTTCAGACTTTCACCAGAGAAAAAAAGAATGAAATTTACAGTGGTGGATTTAGGGGGGGGGGGGGGGGGGGGGGGGGGGGGGGAGTAAAAGTAACTTAATTGTACAGCAGTTTTGGATTTGTTCTGATCATCATTTTTAGTCTCCAGTGCTAGTTGGGTCTGAATTCACATGAGTGGCACACTAAATGCATTCATAAGCTCCCTCTCCTCCCTCCACACAGCTATGCCATCACGCTGATTCCCTAGACAAGTCACCTTGAACTTCAAAACTCAGGTCAGACGCGTGTCATGGATGCATTCATGTGACCGGTAGTGGGTGTGGCAACACAAAATTTTTCGGCCGCACTTCGCGCACCAGTGGCTGAACCCCCCCCCCCCCCCTTCTAAATTTCTAAATCCGCCACTAATTTATCTGGTGATGAAGGTATGGACAATGGCTTGCTATGTTATTTAGTGCTTCACTTACCCACTAGACCTTAATTGCTGTTATAACTGCTACTTTCAGCTGTTAAGCTCATTGTTATATTATGTGGTACCATGGAATATCTCACTAACTTCAAATGGCCATGCTCTGCAGCGTCATGCATGGGTGTACTCTGGTAGTAATCCCTTTCATTGCCGGAGCATTCCTTCTGCTTCAGTAGCCACTTCAGGATGTTCACATGACCTGCATATGCATTGAACGTTAACAAACGTTGCACACAGAGGTTACCGTAATCAAGCAGGATCAAGGTGATATGGTGATGTTAGAAGCTAGCTAGCCTTAGTACCTGACAAACTAAGCATAAACTATGCAACTAATAACTCAGTAGAGTCTAATTATTCCGCACATGGCATGTGCAAATCAATTCATTCTGTCTTTCACTCTGCCAGTGTGTCAGTACAAAACTTAAAAAGATGTTCAAGGAAGGTTAGCTAAGGCATTTAGAGACTTCATACTTAACAAAAGTACGATGCCTTATTGGGACGTTTATGTACCTGATGAAAGTATAAAGGCAGTTCGGCTCTATTGTCTTCGGTCAATGTCTCAAGAGTGCAATGTGTGTTTACAATTGGTCAGCCGGCGTGCAACAAACAGTATGTGGGGTAAGTATTCCATGCATATGATTGCTATAATGAAAGTAACTGATATCGGTATCAGTGACTTCAATTGCAACACTACACTAGTAGTGTTGCATTGACCAGTCTCATCGGCTTGGGGTGATTGCTAGCCAGCTGAATAAGCAGCTTGCCGTCATGGCAGGAAAATGGAACCAGTATAGCTATATAACAAGCAATTGTGGTGAAGTATTACATGTAGTGTTCAAGTTTGAGAAAGTATATTGCATGTGCTGGCTCAGTGAATAAAATTAAAACCCAGCATCTGTGGATATATTTGGGGGCTTGCCTCAATCATGGGACAATCTTCAGGGCACGATAATTAACAAAATTACCGATTTCTCACGGTGCTATTTGTCTCACCTTCGCCAGCGGCAAAGTGCACTGCACATGCTCCTTCAGTAGTTCTGAGCCCCCCGGGAGCTGTTGCAGACCCAAATTGAAACAGGTATGCCACTGTTTCGAAGTGGCCTGCAATGGCGGCAGCATGTAGTGGTGCAAGGCCCTGGGTTGAGAATATGGTGGGGTCTCCTCCCCCTTTCTCTGCTAGCCAGCGAGAGATGTCGACATTGCCTGTGTGAGCGGCATGATAGAGTGGGGTTGCTCCGTTCCTGTCTCTTGCATTGACCAGTCTCATCGGCTTGGGGTGATTCCGATATGCATGACCAATGAGCCAACGGAGAATTTCAAGATAATTCTTAGCAGCTGCAATGTGGATCGGTGTTACACCATTCTTGGCCATGGAATCTATTGGCGCATGGGCCTCCACTACAAGCCACTGCATGATTTTCAAGTGGCCAGACTGCACTGCCCAATGAAGTGGTGTTGCATTGTTGCTGTCGATGTCATTTGCGCTAGCTTTCGTGTGGCTGAGAATATAGCGCAGACAGTCCAGGTTTCCAGTGCCTGCAGCATCATGGGCTGGAGTTGCTCCGTTCTTTGCTTTGGGAATCGCTTCCGCCAGGCTGTTTTCAACGATGTAGATCAGCACCGATATCTGCCCTTTCCTTGCAGCCACGTGCATAGCCGTCACATCGTGCTCGTCTTTGACCATCTGCCCTAACGTCTCGAAGGTATAAATGAGGCACCCAACGTGGCCTGCACCTGCAGCCTCCAGCTGCGGGTATCTCGCCTTGGAACACGTGGAGCAAAGACCCTTTCTGGCCGACCGCAGCACTCGACGAAGGGACGCAAAACTCATTTCTGCCCTTTGAAGTAGCTACTAGCTCCGAAATCGGATTGCAGCAACTCCCCTCTGGTGTCAGTTATACAGGCAAAGGTAACGCCCCCAATGTTTTTTTTCGAAAGAAGGTGGGGCCCGGTACGCGGTCTGAGTTCATAGTGGGCGTGTCGAATCCAGTGTCACGAGCGGTACGGATGCAGAGAAGTTTCGGAACGAGACTGTGATCGGTGTTGATCATGGTGTTATTTGTCACGTCAGGCGCCGCCATTGCACTGCTGAACTTTATTAAAGGTGATCTAGCTACGTTCATACAATGGAATACAAATTTATTATTAGCCAATTTGTATTCCACATAAATAATTACTTCCGCTGTCAGAGGAAAATGAAAATGGGAAACCTCCCCGGCCGGCCCCACTCTTGGGACCCTCATTTTCCCTGGAGTAGACTCCTTAGTGAAGACCCCCTCCATGACAGAAAAACCGGGAGCGGTTGGAGTTGGGACCTAGTCTGGATCTAGTCTCGGAACCAGACCCTTCGCACGGGGGAGGAGGAAAGGGTCTGGGCACCATCTTACATTCGAGTTGTCCCCAGGTCGGAATGTTGACCTAACGAATCAGAAGCGTTGATTGCGAATGACGTCAGGGAAATGATTTTTCTCCAGACTTTCGGTGTCGCCAGCGACTAGACACGGCAAATCGCTGTGCCGTACCACGTTACCCACGAGTGTCTGACAAAAGTCGAGGAGAGCAACGAGCAGATTGTACGCGTGGTATCACAGTTGATCGCTAATTACCACGCATAATTACATTCCGTGAGGACAACTCGAATGTAGGCCCAGACCCTTTCCTCCTCCCCCGCGCGAAGGGTCTGGTTCCGAGACTAGTCTGGATCCCAGACCCAACCGGTTGGGTCTGGGATCCAGACTAGTTGGGACCTCTCATAACAGGGAGTTCAGGGGCGTGACACTTCCCATAGACGCAGCTACGGCCTGGGTCAAGAACACTTAACCGTCGTTTTAGCTGCTTGACCGCATCGCAAAAAGACACTTGACCGTTTGACTGTGCTATATTTCAGGTTTGACAGTCTGCACATTTTGCCCTCAACCCAATAATATACGGAAGAATGCGTAGCAACTCCACTCCTTCCTTAGTATATGGGGTCAAGATGTCCGGTCACAGCTGTGACTAGAGAGTATCACCCCTTGTGGGTGCATCGACTGTCCCACTCTGGACAGTGGACATACCCAAGTGCTAGTCTCATTCCCAGACCCCACTTGGAATGGGGTCTGGGAAAGGGACAAACCCAAGATAAAATCTGGGCAGAGACCTGGAAACAAGGCTCAGTTGGTAAATTCCACGTTAAGCCCTGGTGTAGTACCAGACCAGCTGGGTGTTAACTGGTTTGGGTCTCTGCATGCTCACTCCACCAAGGAAGATAATGATAGCTACAAGAATAGGTATTTATACATGATCGATTCCTATCTCACAGGTGATGAGAATTCATTGGACTGATGTCCTTCTCTGCTGTTAGGAAGGCTGGTGTTGGGGCTCTTCTTGTGTGTGGGGGACTGCTTGTATACTACATCACATTCAGTTTGCATCAGTCGACATACTTAGTGCCCACTACAGATGCCATGAACACTCACAGTGAATGCTTTTGCCCTCAAACCCAGTGCGTTGATCCTCCAAGAAATTCATCTGATACAACCTCTTCGGCAGGTTTGCAAGACGCCATAGCAGAGGAAACATGTGACTGTGGTGGCACAGTTCAGAAGTTTCCACAGGTGATCATCATAGGAGTTCGCAAGGGGGGAACAAGGGCATTGATAGATATGCTCAGTATCCATCCCAACATTGCTGCAGCAAGGGGGGAGATTCACTATTTTGATCGTGATGAAAATTTTGGCAAGGGTGTGCAGTGGTATATCGAGAGGATGCCCCATACCACACAAGGTCAAATTACAGTTGAAAAATCACCGAGCTACTTCATTGCGGCAGATGTTCCAATGCGATTGTCGATGGTCTCAAGAAATGTGAAGCTTCTCCTGATTGTTAGGGATCCAATAGAGAGGGCAATATCTGACTTCACCCAGTTGGACTCGAGGAGACAGAAGAAGGATAGTTCCCGTCACACCTTTGAAGAGTTGGCTTTTCGCTCAAATGGGAATGAGGTGGATGCAGATTATCCTCCTATCGTGGTCAGTATGTACGATGTACACTACAAGAGGTGGTTTAAATATTTCAATCAAAAACAAATACATATTGTGAATGGTGATGCTTTGATTAAAAATCCTTTTCCAGAACTTCAAAATGTGGAAACGTTTCTTGGCCTGGACAGTTTCTATAGGCAAGAGATGTTTTTCTTCAATGAAGAGAAGGGCTTCTACTGCTGGAAGAAAAAAAGCAAGAAAGGTGTTGAGACCCCGTATTGTCTCGGGAGTGGTAAAGGCCGAGAGCATTCCATGATATCCGAATCAGCACATGAGAAACTTAAGGCCTTCTTCAAGCCACACAATGAAGCATTTTATTCCCTCACAGGGCGGAACTTTGGGTGGTGATCAATGTCACTCTCTAGTCTCAAATCAATCACTTCATTGTACCATACTGTTGATATCTGTCACCATAACTGATAAGTGTGATTTAGCCTTGTTCCCAGGCTCTGTACTGTAAGCGACGAAAAGCTGGGCGATGGCCTGGGAACGAGGCGAAGTGTGATTCCCTTCTCAAGTTCAGGGGTGGGGATGAGAGGTGGAGCCAATGTTATGAATAGTAACAGCTGTTACAGTCTGTATGAAAAATGGGAAATAGCTGATCTAGCAGCAAATTAAATGAAGCGCCTTTGACTTCAGTCAGTTACACATATATAGCAGGGGGTTTTTGCAATCTGCTCTTGCTTAATTCCTTCAGAAAGGTTTTTGGGTGTCTATGTTGTGAGATTTCAATTTTTTTCACTGGACAGATGACAGACAGACAACAGATGGACAAAACTGATTGCTTAACCCAGCTTTGCGCATGCGTGCGGGGGGTAATAACTCATGGACTAGTGATGACATCCCAAACTACGTACACATACCTGAGACAATCTGCATGGTGGCGTTACACAAAACAGTACAATGGTATTCATCATGTACATGGATCAGCACAGTGGTCATGTTGGGAGTGTATTTGACTTAACCATTGATAAGTGCCAGCTATTGTCATGCTAATACAACTAGTGTCAGTGGTATTCTACTAATACACAGACAGCCTGTATCAACGATACTCAGTGCCAATAGTTATGCTGATGTTGCCTTGGTGGATATAGGTTTCATGGTACCAGCGGTTCGTGTCAACAACAACTGGTGTGTGTGTGTGTGTGTGTGTGTGTGTGTGTGTGTGTGTGTGTGTGTGTGTGTGTGTGTGTGTGTGTGTGTGTGTGTGTGTGTGTGTGTGTGCGTGTGTGTGCGTGTGTGTGCGTGTGTGTGCGTGTGTGTGCATGTGTGTGCATGTGTGTGCATGTGTGTGCATGTAAGTGCATTTGAAGGCTTAGAATACCTCAAAATAATCCTCTACAAACTCACTAATGTCTCCTCTGTTGACAGTAACATTGAAGCTATTGCAGACATTCTCGCATTCAGGGGGTGGGGTCAGGGTCCATGTCTTGGTGCCAGAGAGCTGGGCCTGCCAGGACGGCAAGCCGACACTGTCAATCTTATTGAGAGAGAAGAGAGCATGTAGCGCTCTGCCAGTTTTATGATTGGACATGTAGCTTTCCCGCAACCATTAATGTTTATGCTACGTTTACTTGTTTGTGTATAATAGCTGTAATGTTTACTCTATTGACAAGTAAGTGCTTGTGTAGTCTCGGAACCAGACTCCCAACCCAATGAGAGTCTGGTTCCAAGACTAGTGCTTGTGGTACGCGTGTGTGGTCTGTAGCATGCAAGGTCTAAAATGGAGTTGCGTACAGAGTGGAGGAGATTTAACAAGGAGAAGATTGCAATAACATTGTCAAGTGGAGGACGATTCCCAGAGCGAGCAAAAGATGAGGGGCGTAGATGAGAAGGGTGATTTGGTAGCAGCTAGGACACTGATTGTCCACCAAAGCCAGATTTGAGGTTATATTACCATTAGGAATTGCCATACTCTTTTGGGGTGGCAGAAGAGTTGCCTGAGAGTCCATTACAGTTGGCAAGCATTAGCCTCGTTCCCAGGCCATATGAGAATGAGGCTAGGCCAGAATTAGCTCTCTTCACGTGAGGCTTTTGTACATTCATTCACGAAGCTCAGATTTGAATCCCAGGCAATACGACTACTTACTAACTCAGCTTCTTTGTACACCTTTAAACGTAACCTCTCTGCATTCTTGTTAGGACATAGGCAGTTTTGATACTCTCAAAAATTAAAATTTAAAAAAATAAATAAAATAAAAAAAAGCCCTTGTGTGCCCTTTTTGTTCCCTGTTACGTCATTATTTGTACCAGTCATGTCTGACTAGTGTGTATCTCATCAGTTCCTTTGCTTATTTTATTTTTGGGAAATACATAAATAGGAATTCAACCTTCCTTCTGTATAACCCATTCCAGTACGGATAAAATTTGTCAAGTCAAGTCAAGTCAAGTACTTGTGTTGCTTCCGGCTAGGCAACAAATTTCAAATTCCACCTCCTCACATGAATGCTAGCACCAGGCCCGGGTGCTCCCATGAAGATCCAGGCCAGCTGTGGCTGGGAGAAGCTGGCTGGGATAAAGTAGGGCGTAGTAAAGTGCTTTTGGAGCTCCTCGCCTATGGAAGGGTCAGCAGTGCTCCTGCAAGGATCAAGGGAATGGATGGCCCAGATTCTTACCATAGCAGTCAAAACAGTTGCGGAGGATTCGTATAGCTATACTCTGCTCTACTAAGGTAACAGGACTTTATCTGTGTCTTGCACTCCTAGGGTACCAGCTTGCAAAAGTGGTGAGGGAATTAGAGTTTGTGCAATCTTCAAATTGTGCAAGAGCGCTGCATAATCTCAAGATCGTGTAAGATAGGCAATGAGGATGGATGGGGAGATGATTGACACTCCTGGTAAGGAAAATTAATTCCTGGATTATACCATGGTTGCAGAATTGCAGCATTAGAACATTCCAATGCAATCCCACATGATTGTTAAAACTCTGGCAGTATGTGATGCAATGTACGTTTGCGTTAATTGGAGCAAGCTGCATGTACGAGCTGGGGCAAGCTGAGCGGGTGGACACAATCAAAGTATCCACGAGGTGAGGGTACAGTAAGGCAGGAGGCAACGTTGAGTTTGCCCTACCAGTCGCATTGCCAGGAGTGCGGTTGCCAGTTGAGACGGACCTGTACTCACATCTCAGTACAGCACACAATTAATGGAAACACTTTTGACTTTAGTCTTGTTCCCAAACCCGACTCAGGGGTCTGGGAATGAGACTACATATTTTGACTCACCATCCAATGTACCACTTCTCGGTAGCCATAGAGACCCCGTCACTGGATAGTTCAAAGAGCTCCTTCAAGTTTCTGATATTTGAACTGTAGGAGAAAAACTGACCCCTCTCCGTGTCACTATCAATTGCCTCGGGTGACTGCTGGTACAAGTCCTTGAAGTAGTCGTAGGAAAATACTTCCATTGCTGGCCAACCAGACGCTGCACCCACTACCAGAAGTGGTTGTGAAGTGTACGCATATTCTGATACAAACTCGTATTGCGATAGGTTTGTGAGGTGAGGAGCTCCCCTGAGCCCTTCGCAAAAGTTGCAATCCAGTTTTGGATGCAGCAGTTCACCAAATGGTGGTATTTGTGAAACAAGACATGGAGAGCGAGACAGTAGCTCAGAAACAGGGCTGTAGAGCAAGTAGAGCAGAAAGACAACAGGGAGGAACTTGAATACCACACTGTTTGCAGTTAAGGAGAGGTATTTCCATCTGTGGGTCTTTGTAGTTGTTGAAAAGAATTTATTTGACTGCAAGCATCTCTTGAAGTCATTCTCAGATAACCCAGCCGAGTGTGCCCGCTCAAGGATGCCAGTGAGTCGAGAAGCAGTGCGTTCTTTCAGCTCAATGTGAGCCATGCCGACTGTTTGTTTACAGAGCTCGAAGTCACGTGATGTCAGAAGTTACACACCCTGTCACATGACTTTGGCCATAGCCAAGCCACTAGCCCGGTTCTAGTTCTATAGCTGCTAAGCTGCCAGCTGGTGAAGATTATCAGTAGTATTTGACCTCTCAGGATAGGAGAGAAGACAACCTTAAGCAAGATGGATTCATCTCATATGAGCAGGAAGAACTGGGGGAACATCATACTGCTGGGGCTTGGTTTTATGTTGCTTTTTTCAGCTTTTCAAACCACTGCATTTGTTCAGGTAAATCATCTGATTGTGTTGTAGATGTGGCTGTCTTTTTCCTTTCTGTGTGATTAGTAGATGGGTTAGACATATAGTAGTGTGGTTCTACCAACAATAACATGAGTGGCCCACTCCCCTGTACCTCTCACATGCTGTTTCGAATTCTGGAAATGGATGACTTCTTGGCTCCATACGTTTTCTCGGTAGGAGAGAACAGCATGTTCCCAGACCCTCGTAATATGGAGGAAGAATTTGGGCAATAGGGTGGGGCGGAAGTGTATCATGTGGAATGTATGATGTACCCTCATAACATGATGCTCGGTAATCACAGCATATCTGTGTGCATAATCACTGCATATAGGCAGAGTAGTCACAAACTGATGACGGCTATGTGGCAGAAATGTCAGCAATTGACATCATCATACAGAACCATCATCAGAAGCGAATTCTCCTGACTGTGATATAATGAACCTGTAGTTCTTTGGTCCACTACGATCAGTAGGTCTGGCAGCTTGCCTTCACCATGCCTACTACCCCCCCCCCCCCCCCCCCACTGAAAGAGCACACGGCAATGACAAGCGATCAAGCAACCTCCACCTACCACATGCGGTGCAGGGGAGGGCTCTGTTTTGTTGCCCAGAGGATAGCGTAGTCTCAGAGCCTGCCCGTTTCGGTGCAGGTGAGGATAGCGTAGTCTCAGAGCCTGCCCGTTTCGGTGCAGGTGAGGACAGCGTAGTCTCAGAGCCTGCCTGTTTCGGTGCAGGTGAGGATAGCCTAGTCTCAGAGCCTGCCCGTTTCGGTGCAGGTGAGGACAGTGTAGTCTCCTGTTTCGGTGCAGGTGCACTGAAATGTTGACGTGTTGTTTAACATTTGACGCTAGGTATGATTGCACTTTGCAACAGCAAAGTTGTCAAGAGTACAGATATGAATGTTCTCTGGACAATTCACACTGCTATTCTAACCTTCAAGGGAAACCGTAGAAAATTTTGGCCTGACATTGATGGCGACAATAATACACTTGGGGCCTGGGCAGCGTCCTTTGTCCCCCCAGAATAACCCTATTTTGGTTCACCCTACATTGTATATGCAGAGCTGGGAAATTTGTATCAATACCATGACGATATCATGATGTTGGGGGCATCAGAGGGACATAACTCATCGATGTATGAAGTATGTCATCATGTAATGTTGGAACTCTCAGATGAATTGGTTTCGTGGTGGCAATACACATATCATGGGTACATACCAAGGATATGATGATATGCGAATGTTAGCAGGTATCACCCGGCCCTAGTTTTGGGCCCTAGCCTGCCACGGCAAGGAATGCAGATTTTGAGAGCTAAATGAGCATGGTGTCCCTAGATAGGTCCTCACCCTTCCACCCCCCCTTCCCCACCTCCCTCCCCCCCCCCACCTCCCTCTCCCCCCACCCTCCCTCTCCCCCACCCTCCCACCCCCCACCTCCCCTCCCCCACTACTCTCCCTCCCCCCCCACCTCCCTCCCCCTACCTCCCCCCCACCTCCCCCCTCCCCCCTCCCCCCTCTCTCCCCCCCCTCCCCCTCCCCCCCTCCCCCCCTCCCCCCTCCCCTCTCCCCCCTCCCCCTCCCCCCTCCCCTCTCCCCTCCCCCCCCCTCCCCCCTCTCCCTCCCCCTCCCCCCTCCCCCCTCCCCCCTCTCCCCCTCCCCCCTCCCCCCCCCTCCCCCCTCCCCCTCCCCCCTCCCCCCTCCCCCCAAAAATGCTTAATAATGTGTGGATTAATACCTTGTTACCGTGAAGATAGCAAGAATTAAGTCCCAACCTTTCTAATATGCAAAGACCAATGTAGAATTTAGCCTCCCACATCGTGTTGTGCTTTGCGCTTGCAACCCTCAAGACGTCTAAATAACCCTCTTCTGTCTACCCTTCCATCAGATAAGTATTTTAACATATGATTGTAAACAACATACAATAACATTCTCAGGTTAGCCAATTAGTCAACTAGGGAAATTCTGTATTGAGCATGTGTCATTATTGTGCAACCAGACCCTTCGGGGGGAGGATCGGTCCTTGATCCTGGCTTGCGGGGGGAGGATCGGGCCTTGATCCTGGCTGCCAGCCCTCCGGGGGGAGGATCAGGCCTCGATCCCAGCTGCCAGCCCCTCCAGGGAGAGGGTCGGTGGTGTTGAGCTGCAGTTGGTACTGAACACTGATGTGTGGTGTTTCCCTTCCACTCTGCAGAGCATTACCATCTTCAGTTTCCTGTCACCCGAGTGCCGCAGCAACGACAAATCCAAGGATGTTGTGGATGTAAGTACACTCCCAGAACCCATTCTCACGGGTTCCCAGCTTGTATGAGAGTAGTGCTGAGTAGTGTAGTGGTTCTCATGCTACTGTATGAGAGTAGTGCTGAGTGCTGACTGTCCCTTCATTGTCACTGCTCAACTGGTCCATTACCCTTCGTGCACATCAGTTGGCTCTGTCTGTCCATCTGTCTGTCGTAAAGAATGAAATATCTTTCTAATCAAGCAATTTTAATGGCATCAACAACAAACAGCAACTCTGTGTGCTGGAGGTCAAAGCGGTCCTATTCGCTGGTATTATCAGCTACTTCCCTGTGATATCTATCTTGCGCTCCACCTGTTCGTGATCACAGAGTCTTTTCAAACTGCTTGATTTCTGAAATTCATGATTCTAGATGAAAGCTAGCTTTATCCTATGCCATGACTGTTGCTTTGCTGTTTTTCTGGCTATTTCTTTACTGATCACAAAGTCAGTGACATACGTCAGCTTCGTGGATCCAAGGTTGAGATGCCACACTCTGCGGGGACGAATGGTTGTAGCCATGGCACTGGGTTGAACACTTCTAGGTCACGTGGGTTGAGGTTCAAGCATTCATGGCCCGTTTTTCAGGTACGTCAGGTTGGTATTGCCCAAGAGACTTGACTGAATGTGTGTTTTGCCGAGTAATGACTTCTGCATGAAGATATAAACCCATTGCAGCTGACATCATCATTTTCAGAGTATGAACGAAAACAGAAAACAGCCGCTATGTTGGTGTACCGTGAGACAGCAGCTTCTGTGGCGATCTCGGCGAATGCAATGATGCACCAACAATGCTTCTAGTGTGTGTTGAATCGTTATGTAGGCTAATGATTCCCAGAAGTTATATAGATGCTTACCGGTGATGGAGAATACATTTCGATCGATACTGTTACAGTATATGCTGCCAACGTATTAATACCACTGTAAAGTGATGTAAGTGCGATGGGTCTATGCCTGTGTCTGCAGTGATTGTGGATGTGTTTCACCCTTCCTCTCCACCTGTACAGGGCGGCATTACCATTTCTCAAGATTTTGCTTGTGAGTTGGGAGTAGCAACTTGATCGTGTTTATAGACATAATTATGCCATTTCCTGTATTACTGTGAGATGGTGGATCGACTGAAGTGCGATTAGTCACTTGATGCAGAGCACCGTGGGGGGGGGGGGGGGGGGGGGGGGGGAGAGCACTGAGCAGAGAACGTACGCTATGGACATAAGCATGGAGCACTTGAGGGTATGGGGTACGGATAAACGTATACTATTAGGCAAAGTAACTGGTAGTGATGATGGTGAAATGATGTGTTAACAGGCTGTGAATCTTGTGAGCACATGTACTATAACCAAGTACATTGTACATAAGTGCATGCAAAGTAGCTGCTGTATAGCCGGAAATACTCGCAGGAACTGACAATGGCAGTTTGCAGTTTTTTCGTACGGTGGCAATTGACAGTGTGTATATGCGGACATCACGTCTTGGTTATCGACTCTTGAGAACTGTGAATGTGAGAGTGGACACTTATGCTGTAGAGGTAGCGGTATGATAAAGAAAGGACACCGACATTGTTGCATGCATACTGACAGAGGTTGTACTTCTTGCCTGCTTTCTTTGAGGTTTCCATTGCATGCTTCGCACATTCGTTCACTTGCTGGACTCCTCCCGGTAGCTGAGGGACTTAGCAAGGAATGTTGCGGGGTGCTCTTCCCTTGTTGTTGGTTCGTGCTGATCTAAACCTCACCCATTCAGCAATAACCTCCCATAATTATAGTAATTCCAGCTATACAGTACTAGCATTCAAATGTAACTTTTGGTGATGTAATGCGGCAATTGACTAATCACATAGTTGGTTAAGAATGTTGACCACTGGCGAAATGTTACCCTGAGCTCTTGGACTGTGTTGCTAAGCCCTGTGGTGTTATGACCACGAGTATGCACATCGCGTATGTGATGTCTGCTAGTATGGCTCTTACCTGTTTCATCTCCCTCTTGTTGCATGTCGTGGTGTGAAAAACAGCCAAGATTGGCTACTACAGGTTAGTGCTGTACATATGTGTGATCAATATAATTATGTTAGTTGAGGCTGGTGTGGGTGTGTTGGTGGGCATACCCACCCTGGTTCTCCTTTTGACAGAAAAGGGAAGAGAGTCCGGGAGAGCCTATGGATTAATTGTCTAATGATGCTCCTGGACCACTGTATGTACCGTAGATCTGGAAATGTTCGCCGTAATTAATTTTCGTCGATATTGCATTACGACGAAAATTAAAAACACAAAATATTTTCAACGTCGAATAATTTATGATTCTACTTAACGTGTGAGTTCTCGTGAATCGAAGTACAAGTATGGCTCTGCTGCGCTACCAGAAACCTGTCGATGGTGTTCCCGATCCTGGAAGATCCCTGAGCTCTTCTATACCAGCCCAAGCGCGCGATCGCAGAAGCGAACTTCTGAAGGCAGTTGGAACCGCGGACCGAGACAGACGGGTGAAATCTTTCGAGGAAAGTAGCCGATGGCAGTTCCCTCTCTATCAGTGATACAGCATGGGTGTCTGCTGCATTCCCTCGCTGGCGCTGATCCGAGGCTCCAGCTTCTCTCCAATGGCACGACATGGCATCCGGTCCTGGGATCGGGAACGTGCACGTGTACGCGTGAACAAAATTTTCGCGTGGTTTAATTTTCGTCGGTGTGCTTGAGCGACGAAAATAAAACAACACGAAAAATTAAAAGGTGAAGTATATTTAACGCGAAAATTTCCGGATCTACGGTATGTACTATGTATGTAGTGGTTAACATGTATTGGTACGCAGAACTCCACCTGCACAGGGCTGCATGCACTATAGCTGTTGTTCCTAACACAGAGCAAGGGTGGCATTTGTTGATGGTTGTGCAGACAGTAGAAACCAATGAAGCAAGAAGGTGGCTAGGCTGGAGCCTGGTATAGAGTCAACTTTCCGTTGCACACTTGCAAATTATCAATATTCTAATTCGTCATGCATGAATTTTCCTTCCCACCTCCCACCCTCTCCTTTCCCACCCTACTAACTCTCTTCGATTTCCACCATCCCCTCTTCCAACGTTCCCTTCCTCTACTTCCCCATCCTAACTCCCTCCGTCCTTCCCACCCCCCCTTTCTCCATTCCTCCCTCTCTTCCCCTGCAGCCTCTGCATCATCTACTTGATGGTTGCCATTGGCAACTGGATGTCTGTATCTGTGGTTGCTGTGGTGGGGCCTAAATTATCTTTAATTGTGACAGGGTTTCTCTATGTGTAAGCCTCATCTGTCTATGTGTAAGTCTAGTCTCGTGGGCCAGCTGTATTTTTTCAAGAACACAAGATAGCTTTTTTTCCCTCTCTATTTCACTCAGCCCATCGGAAATAGAGAAAAGTATGGCTGGCCTGCGAGACTAGCCTAATCTGTCATGCGTCTCTATGTGTAAGCTTTAAACTATCAGGGTTTCTCTATGTGTAAGCTTTATCCGCCTGTACGTATAAGCCAAACTGTCATGGTTTCTCTATGTGTAAGCCTCATCTGCCTACGTATATGTGAGCCTAATCCTAATCTGTTGGAGAATCTTCCTCTCCCAGTTTTCCAATCTGAGCTGCATAGTATGCATGTAGATCAAGTTCCACCTTAGCAGAGACTCTGCATTGGTCTTCCCTCTGTACATCTGTACGATGACACCTGTACGTTGACAGTGGATCATCGCCCTTTGTTGCTCTTCTTCACTCCATGCAGAGTCTACATTGCTGCAATCATTCGGCCGTATGTTCCAGCCATTTTCATTGGCGCCTTCATTCTGGGGACAGCTGGAGGAGGTACGTTTGCTGTACCCGCAGTAGCCTGTGGTAGAGAACGGATAGGTTGGCAGATGTCGTGTGGTAACCTCTTTCCCAGACCGTGTGGATGGAGAGAAAGCACTTCTCTCCTCCCACACGGGCTTCATTCTGGGGACAGCTGGAGGTGGTACGTTTGCTGTACCTGCAGTAGCACGTGGTAGAAAGGATCAGTTGGCAGATGTATGTGTGGTAGCCTCTTTCCCAGGCCGTGTGGGAGGAGAGAAAGCACTTCTCTCTTCCCACACGGCCTGGGAACATTGCTATAGTATGTGTAGGTGACCATCCCACCATAATGCTCTGACAGTTTGATTATGATATTTCGCAGGTACATTGTTGTGTGTGTCACGATCATGTGATACCATAGTCGCTTGTTTATTAGGTGCTGAAGTTTTCTTCCAGAACTCTGCCGCTTTCGATCCAACGGAGTGGAAAATGCTATAATTAAAGCGCATTCCTATTCGAGGAATGTCTTTACTTGTAGGTGCACAAGGTGCATGTGCCCAATAACGAACGACTACGGTACTCAAGAAGCTAACTCTGATGCATGTGCACTCATCCTCCACACACGCAGTGTTATGGACAGCGCAGGGTCAGCTACTCATCCAGAATTCAAGCAGAGAGAGAATGGGGACCACTAGTGGTGTCTTCTGGCTCATGCTGCAGCTGAGGTGAGTGTCATTTGCTGGTGTCATTTGCTGGTGGCTTTGTGGAGTACACCAGTGCTGCTTACCCATCCATTTTCTCTCCTCTTACACAATTCAGCTTGTTTATTGGCAACCTGTTCTTCTTCTTATACCTCTTCTTCGCTGACAAAGCTACTGGCGGCCACGATGTGAACTGCATCCGTGAGTTAGCTAATGAATGATGCAATCTTTTGTGTGATATTCCTGGGGCTATGTACTTTCTATCACATTCTAAACCATGAGATCCATTAAACTTACTGATCAGGGGAGGCGACAAGGTGGTATAATCATCTACAGGTGCGCATGTAGTATAATCATCTACAGGTATAGTACACAATGGTATACAAGAAGTATGCAGAAGTAACAGACTAGCAACAGCTCTAGTGCTCGGGTTCGATCGACTTCTTACCTGATGCTAATGAAGTGTGACCACTTTTGGAGGGCATCTGACCCAGTGCAGATGTCCTCCAACACTGCTCAGAATGTGTCTGAACCCCTTGGCCGGCTTCTGACAGGATTCTGCACTGTGCTTCAGATGCATCAACACCATGTTTGCTATGGAATGCACCTGTAGAGAGGTATAGTGGTTACTACAGGAATCTTTACTGTCCTCCCTCCCCTCCCCGTTCCTCTTCCTCCTCTCCCTTTTCCTTTCCCTGTTCCTCTCCCTCCCCTCCCCGTTCCTCTCCCTGTTCCTCCCCGTTCCTCTCCCTTCCCTCACTGTTTCTCTCCCCCCCTCCCGTTCCTCTCCCTCCCTCCCCGTTTCTCTCCCAGCTGAAACACAGAATTACATCATCTTTGGTGTGCTCACCTGCCTTGGGATAGTGGGAGTGATCTTGTTCTTCTTCCTGCGACCTGTGAAACGAGTTCGAAGAGTATGGAAATTGCATAGTTGTTGATCACAGCTAGGTCTATCTATCACAGCTAGGTCTATCATGACTAGGTCTATCACGGCTAGGTCTTTACGGCTAGGTCTATCACGGCTAGGTCCATCTATCACGGCTAGGCTAGGTCTATCACGGCTAGGTCTATTACAGCTAGGTCTATCACGGCTAGGTCTATCACGGCTAGGTCTGTCACAGCTAGGTCTATCACGGCTAGGTCTATCACGGCTTGGTCTATCACAGCTAGGTCTATCATGGCTAGGTCTATCACGGCTAGGTCCATCTATCACGGCTTGGTCTATCACAGCTAGGTCTATCACGGCTAGGTCTATCACGACTAGGTCTATCACGGCTAGGTCTATCACAGCTAGGTCTATCACGGCTAGGTCTATCACGGCTAGGTCTCACGGCTAGGTCTATCACGGCTAGGTCTATCACGGCTAGGTCTATCACGACTAGGTCTATCACGGCTAGGTCTATCACAGCTAGGTCTATCACGGCTAGGTCTATCACGGCTAGGTCTCACGGCTAGGTCTATCACGGCTAGGTCTATCACGGCTAGGTCTATCACGGCTAGGTCTATCACGGCTAGGTCTATCACGGCTAGGTCTATCATGACTAGGTCTATCACGGCTAGGTCTATCATGACTAGGTCTATCACAGCTAGGTCTATCACAGCTAGGTCTATCACGGCTAGGTCTATCACGGCTAGGTCTATCACGACTAGGTCTATCACGGCTAGGTCTATCACGGCTAGGTCTATCACAGCTAGGTCTATCACGGCTAGGTCTATCATGACTAGGTCTATCACGGCTAGGTCTATCACAGCTAGGTCTATCACGGCTAGGTCTATCACGGCTAGGTCTATCACAGCTAGGTCTATCATGGCTAGGTCTATCACGGCTAGGTCTATCATGACTAGGTCTATCACGGCTAGGTCCATCTATCACGGCTAGGTCTATCACGGCTAGGTCTATCACGGCTAGGTCTATCATGGCTAGTTCTATCACAGCTAGGTCCATCTATCACGGCTAGGTCTATCACGGCTAGGTCTATCACAGCTAGGTCTATCACAGCTAGGTCTATCACGGCTAGGTCTATCACGGCTAGGTCCATCTATCACGGCTAGGTCTATCACAGCTAGGTCTATCACGGCTAGGTCTATCACAGCTAGGTCTATCATGGCTAGGTCTATCACAGCTAGGTCTATCACGGCTGGGTCTATCACGGCTAGGTCTATCACAGCTAGGTCTATCACAGCTACTATCACGGCTAGGTCTATCACAGCTAGGTCTATCACGGGTAGGTCTATCATGACTAGGTCTATCACGGCTAGGTCTATCTATCACGGCTAGGTCTACCACTAGGTCTATCACTTATCCAAACCCTACTACCATTGGCACATCTTATGTGTCTTGGAAACTGTTAGATTTGTACAGTCACCAAAACCGCCTCAGTCCGTCAGTTTCCACTGTGTGTAGTCTGAAGGCTATTATCAACAAAGTTGCCTGATGTCATTTGACTATGCGTTTTTGATCTTACTGGGGTATGTGTGAAGTGCTGAATGTTATTTTTGATTCCCCAGGCCTTCATAGAAGACCTCAACAGTGGGTAAGAAAATTCAAGCCTTTGTGGTGATGTACATGTGTGCACAAAAGCATGGAGTGTACACGGAATGATGTTTCTGAATTGGCTGAAAATCAGCAATTGTTTTCTTCCTCTGCCTGCAGCGAGGCTAAGCCAATGCTGAAGGAGGGCACACAAGCGGAGCTTGAACCTTCGAAGGCAATTGCCGTACAAGCCTGGAGAGCCGTAGGTGAGTGTGCTTTGATTTCCATAATGTGGATACCTAATGTGCTATTCCCTGCAAGCAATGACAAACTGGGTGGGGCCTGGGAACAAGCTAGGCTACTCCAGACAGGAGTTTGAGGCAAGTACAGCACTCAGCTTCGGCTCATGCTGTATACACCTCTTGACACTGCCCCTCGTGCAATAAATCCCGTAGTGCACTCGACGCAGTACGTTAACTAGTATACAGTGTGGAGTTGTCACCAGGAAGTATGATTTGCCACTTGTCTCTGCATGGTGAAAATTTTGCCAGTAAAACTTTCCAATATTTACCTGTTGGTTTGTTACTGTTGTTCTGTGGAGCTCCCTGAACATGACGTCAAAGAGAATGTGGCTCTCCATGTCATGGCAACGGAAAGACAGCAGCCAGTACCTGTCGTGCCAGCAAGAGCAACAGCAAGGCATTAATCTGGATGCTAACTTCGCCCAGTCCATGAAGATAAATCTAGCAAAGTTCTTTCTGTATTGCATGACGACTGGTGAAGATTTCATGGTGGCTATACATGTTGTTTCCATATACTCAAATTGACATTCAAATGCATCTAGCCCTCATTACAAAATACCATTGTAAATTCCGTGTGTGATACAAGTAGTCGCCTGTTCCCTATCTGCAGTGAGGGCATTTCGGATGATGTTGACTGTGGACATGATGCTGCTGTCTCTCTGCTTCATCTATACTGGTACGTCAGCTCCTCCCCTTGCTCCCTTAACCCATTAACCGTTGAATTATATTTTCTCTGGAGATCACCCATAGCCTATGGATGCCTTAAGTGTACCATATTCCCGGGTTTCCTATGCAAGTGTCCTTGCGCCCATCATGTACACATTATTTCGTGACCCTAACTACATGAATCCTCAAATAATGAAACATCTCCAGGCACACGTAGACTTGTACGCGCCTTGAGCTAATGGACCCCAGTCCATTGTGCTGCAACTGCCTGGGCTGGAATTATCTCGGTAATGTCTGCCCTGGCACTTAGGCTGCATGCTGGACCCCAACCAACCTATGGTACTTGCTATCGCTGCTAATGCATTCTGAGTAGTGTATGCTTGGCCACTGGTGTCAAGCAATCAGCCGAGCAATCAGACCAACAAATAATGGTTGCCCTAGCCCTAACTGCATGCTCACCTATGTCCTTGTTCTGCAGGATACGAGCTGAACTTCTGGAGTGGAGTGTATGGGACGGTGATTGGTAAGCTACATCTAGCTAGCACTAGCAACAGTGATACTAGGCTACTCTGGTTGTGTTGGGGAGCACTGTTGTTGTTGCAGTCTCGTTCCCAGGCTCTTGTGCAATGCCCCACACAAGAGCCTGGGAACGAGGCTACCTTGCTCATAGCCTGGTTAGCTAGCCCTAGCAACAGTGATACTAGGCTACTCTGGTTGTGTTGGGGAGCACTGTTGTTGTTGCAGTCTCGTTCCCAGGCTCTTGTGCAATGCCCCACACAAGAGCCTGGGAACGAGGCTACCTTGCTCATAGCCTGGTTAGCTAGCCCTAGCAACAGTGATACTAGGCTACTCTGGTTGTGTTGGGGAGCACTGTTGTTGTTGCAGTCTCGTTCCCAGGCTCTTGTGCAATCCCACACACAAGAGCCTGGGAACGAGGCTACCTTGCTCATAGCCTGGTTAGCTAGCCCTAGCAACAGTGATACTAGGCTACTCTGGTTGTGTTGGGGAGCACTGTTGTTGTTGCAGTCTCGTTCCCAGGCTCTTGTGCAATCCCACACACAAGAGCCTGGGAACGAGGCTACCTTGCTCGTAGCCTCGTTCCCAGGCTCTTGTGAGGGCCTTGCACAAGAGCCTAGGAATAAGGCTGCTACCTAGGACCTTAGGTTCTCCACCCCCTCAATGAATACTGTTTGCACATCCTTACATTAATCACAACTCCCACTCTTCGTGTGCATACGCCTCCTGCTAGCTATAGTTACTGCGTTTTAGAAATATGATCCCCTGTTTGCAGAACCTACCTGGTAATCCTGATACTTCTGTTGTGCAATCTCACGTGTAATTGAGATTCTTTCTTGAGATTGTGCAATCTCAAGATTTGCATGTGTACTCCGAGATTGTGTTATGCAATCTTGAGATTGTGTTACGCAATCTTGAGATTGTGCAAATTACCAATGTGCAGACACAGCACTAACAAGGAAATGAAACTACTTACTGAGCTTAAGGTTGCCTGATCCTCTGTCGTAGCCCCTCCCCTCCCTTGAAATTCTGATGAATTACTTGTTAGGACTCGGTATTTACGACCTAACTATTGTTGAATGCCTTCCCAGTCATACGTTGTCACTCTGGAAAGACACCCATCATAGCCTTGCGATTTTTACATTCTTGTGAGCAAAGCATTCTTGGAATTCTCCTGTTGTACTGTCATTATGCTGGCCATGCATGGTGACTAGATTATTCCACCAGTAGTACCCTGCTTTGTTTCAGTAAATGTTACCTTACCCTAACTTGGACTTCTACAGTGACGTAAATTTCACATTTGTTGCTACATAAGTGTTGAAACTAGGTTGGAAAAACAGGTGTGCCCCCCCCCCCCCCCCCCCCCCCCCCCCCCCCCCCCATACCAGTTTCTTGTATAAGCTGCATTACTTTGATGATGGTATCTACCATTAGTAGATAATCACCTTCCAATTAGTGGCCACTTCCAGGAACTATGAAACTACTACACACTCTGTTGTCATAGTGACGGGTAGTAGTAGCCATTTTTATGGCAACCGGTTTCATTGTACTGCTCTCGTACCAAGCCGGAAACATTGGGCAGTATTCTTGATACTCATCAAAATTCTGCACTTCATGGAGGAATAGTGAACATACCAATAGCAGACCTTTCAACTCTCATGATCCCACCGTGAGACTCACGATTTCAGCCCTGTTCTCACGGTGATGTCTCACGGTCGACTGATCAACTAAAGTTCAAAGTTCTGTGATGTCCTCGTTTCTCACGGTCTGCTGATCAACTAAGGTTCAAAGTTCTTTGCACATGAGCACATGTCGTCGGCTCATATGAGTATTTTTGGTAGTCAGTAGTTGGAATGAGTGCTTCTGAAGGGGAGGACATTGGCTCAGGGCACGTGCAGGACTCTTGAAGTTGAGAGGTCTGCAATAGAAATGCTGTGGAGACGGTGCTTCTGGCTAGTTAGGCTGGGCGTGAGACTATAGTACTCCTATAGGCTCACGTGGTTGTTTAAGCCTTCAATTAATGCCTTGATTACATTCCATGCTATACCGCTACACCAAGAATACTGGACTGATTTTCCATAGGTGCATCCGGCTGGGCATGAAACTACATTGTACAGGCACTATAGTAGCTCATTAGTCAGCAGTTGCCACGGGAATAGACTTAGTTACGTTTTTTGTTGTCTACATTGCAGGGCACACTGGCTTCTTTTTCAACTACCACATCGGTCTTGCTGGCCTGTTTGTAGGCATTGGGGAAATCTTAGGTGAGTACACTCCGATTCATGTTATTTTTTACATTGCTGTGTGGAATAGTGTTATTTTCTGTATACACTGACAGTTGGCGGGTTACACACCTGCAACTGGTGGTAATTACTAACTGTTGCATGTGCTTATTCATGCTTGGATACAATATCAGGTTCTGTGTAATTCTGCTCCTGACATGTAATTCCTCTTAAAACCAACCCCAGTTCCAAAATTGAAATTTCAAACTGCACGTAGATTGAGAGTGGTCTCCAGTGTATTGATTGCTCTGGCCACTCCCACTCATTCACTGTTAATCTTACCCATTGCAACTTCAGGTGGTGGTATCTTTGGCATCCTTGGCTCCTACACCAATCGATGGGGACGTGACCCTGTGGTTCTTCTGGGCATGGTCACACACTTTGTCACCTTTCTGCTCATCTTCTACAACCTACCTTCTGCTGCTATCCGTGAGACTGTGTCTGCTGAACTCTCCCATGGCTTCCTGTTTGACCCATCCAAGTAAGTAGTGATTATAATTAGTCAGTCAGGTTGGGGGAGGGGGGGAGGTTGATCAAGACCGGACCTGTTCTGGGACAAGGAGGAACACTGCTCGAGGTACAGGTTTGTATGTGATCACAACGTATGAAGTGTGTGATGCATGCATGGAGGAACCAGTCGGAGGTGTATGGTTTTAATGGCTATGAGCAATGGTAGCCCCCTGTCGTTCATCAGTCTGAGCTTGTCACCTCTTTCTGATGGTATCCCTCTCTCGCTGAAGCCTGGCTTACCTTCACTCAATCATCTAACAGTTCCTCTCTCACTGAAGCCAAGCTTCCTCCATTTGTCCATCTCACCTCTCCCTCTCCTAGGAAGCTACTATACAGTAGAGTTGGGCAGTAATAGATAATACATGTGACGATTATCAAAATCACAATCATCAGTATCACACAAAATGCTGTCCTTTGTAATTTAGTTACAATACACGTATGGGGTATACTACAAAGTGGAAAACATTTACAGAATGTGTATTATATCCAAGAGAAAGACGTGCGTTCACACTTATAATTTTGTCAGTAGAGTTGCAGTAATATCTGGTCTGGCCATATGAGACATTACAGTAACATGGAGTTATAAATGTTGCCGATACGATTCTCACAAGATGAAACCAAACAGCAACAATCCAGCAACTCGTGGTGATTTCTCCCTTAGCAGCTGGATGTGGGTCCATCCCCCATCATTGGGCAAAGTACTACTTGATAAAGCTGTGTAGTGGACTTGTCAAGATCACTGACTGTTCTTGCGTCACAAGTTTGAAGATTGCATCCATGTAACTACCATTTTGAGCATGTGCTTTGCCCCCCAGGGGGGCGGAGGATCGAGTGAGACCCACACCAATTATAATATCAAGATTTTGAGCCAGTATGCTACAGTTGCTGGCCTCACTGTAATTATATTATTAATGGAAATATGGTCGCGTCTGGTTTAATCAAAACTTAAAGTAACAATTCTTACAGATTGGCAACTTTAGCCCAGTCAAAAAAATAAGGGTAACATTATTAACAGTCATTTGTTCAGCACAGGCGTACTGCGTGCACATGGAAAGGGCACATGAGCAACTTGCTTCACATGGAATCGAGCGTAGCACTTGTTTTCGTTGAGCAGCAGTTCTCCATTTGAATCTGGATGGATGTAGTAGTCCACACTGTCAGCCAAGGTGTCAGGCCCGGGAGCAAGGCAGCAGTTGGTTGTGCTTCCTCTGAGTACAAACTGGTAGTCTGGATCAGAGAACACGGTGGAGTCCAGGCCTTGGATTGTCTGTGAGGAAATCATGATAACAGCCTTTGTAAAGCTTGGTGCAATCCCCCTGTAGGTGTATGGTCCACCCAGAAGTGTAGGTTGATGGATTTTAGGGTTGGATAAGTGAATAAGGTAAACGTAATGAAATACTTCAGAATGAATATCGGTTTTGGTTTTAAGTGCTTTATCAGGGATGTAAGTGGTCTCTCTGTAACTAAACACATGCGGTACTCAAAATCAACAAGTCGGATGATTACGTACCATATCAGAACTGCCCTTTGTATACCTTTGGTTTTGTACCCATCCTCTCCCTGCTGGTCTACTTTTTTGTTACAGTATTGGACATAATGTCCATGGTTGTTGCTCAACCGTACACTAAGTTTCAAGGACTCCTCATCACGTCCATATAGTGTACGACCGTCGATGCATGGGTCATGCACAAAGAGGCAGTTGAATTACCACACTGCATGCCTGGTGTAGTTGTTAGGGCAGACATACATGTATGGCTAACTGGTACTGTATATACATTTATACATGTTGGCACACGGTATAGAGGCACAAACCGTATATACTGTGTTGTACTGTTAGCAGTAGAATTGGTGCACTTACTTTGGCTTGGATTTGCAGTTTAGTTCTGCTTGTGTGGAGGATTTGGTCTCCATGTACACTCAATAACACGAATCCGTGAGGAGAGAGGAAGACTGGAGGCAGACCGATCAGAAAGAAGACAGCTGCATGTTTGTTTGGGCACAGGACAAAGAGTACACTAGTCACACACAGTTAATGGTACTCTGTTATCCTTTTTAAGTTAGCAGGGAACACCCCTTAAACGTAAGTGAAACCATTTATCTGTGCATCTAATTGTGGAAGTTAGTAAGTAAATTCATCACAACACCTACGTATTACAGTAGCAACACCTCCGCATTATATGTTGAAAATATTTTTTGAACACACCCTACTAACTCCCATGCACCCTTGTTTTGGTTAGTAGCATTTGCAGTAAGCAGCTTTGAGGTGAATCTTTTGGTTGGTCTTGGGCTTTGAGAAAAGCCATTCTCCAGTGTGTGTCAATGAAACTGTTGTGTATTTTCGGATGATGCCATTTCTTGCATTGATGATGTAGCTGTAGGTGCACACTGATATATTAGACCATACAGTTCTGTATACTGTTGTGCACATCAGGACTACAGCAATATAGACGGATGCTGTAATATATTATAGTTGTGCAATCCGGTACAGACAATCTTGGGATGTACTTTAATATCTGTTTTATCTTTCGGTACCCATCTGTTACCAGGCTTTACTTGTGGCATGCACTATCTCTGTAACTATGTAAACGTAACAAGATAATTCTTGATGGGAGTAGTAATGCCGCCCTTACGTCCACAACAGGTCACTTTCAGCTCTGTTTTTATGCACCTACATTTTGTGTCATACTTTCCAATTGCCTTGAAGGCTGGTCTGTTACCATCAAGTGTGAGTACCCTGGCTCCCTGCATCTTGGGATCATAGCTGACGATCTCCACCAGTTCAATTCGGGGGCAGAATGCAGAAATGAGATCATTGGAAAGAAGCATCTCAACCTATTGGAGTTGGTTGCCATGGGGTGGGTCTTTGTTAATATAATACGAGAGCAGAATGGACCAATGGAGTAAGAGGAGGATGTAGTACCCAGCTCACCCCTTTTGAGATGATATGCTCAAGACGTTTGTCTGATAGCTCACTGCTGCACTGCAGGTGGGGAAAAAAACATCTTTCATAGTGGCTGGTGACAGAGTAGCTATCTGAGTATGTGACAGACCTCTGCTGTTCTGAATCCCACTAGCATGACAACTGCTAGTGCTGTCCAGAATATGATGGATTTCTAACCTGTGGGGAGGGGAATAGGGATGCACTATTGACACTCTAGGTGCCAATGTTGAATCATTTTTTAAACTTGTAACTTAATGATGCAAGGACCTCGTTTGTCGGAGCCACCCTCAGGAGACCTGATGCCTGCTTGAGCTGTGAACTCTGGTGGAAAAGCAGGCCAGAGCAACACATAATGTGCAGAGACTGAACTGTTATTGTATGCACAGGTGTTTCGCTACTTACCAGTGTTCAGATAAAACTTTGAAGTTGCAACTACTTTGGGGTCATGAATATAATAGTTTGAAAGCCCCACTAGCTTGTCCCTGTTTTTGCTATCGAGCTCTATCATTCTACGTTGGACAATGCAGTGGACATGCGCTCTACTTGTTAGAAGCAGCTTCTCCTTTCTGCATGACCACAACATCGATGTATCAACACTCAGTATTCAGTTCATTTATCTTGTAACTAACAGCAAAGCACTATGGACCCATTTTATGGTTTTGCCTAAGAAATAGGCAGCATCAGTCAATGGTTCATATCTGGCAAACTCAATATTATAGATTAGATTATAATAGTTTCCTGATTACTATAGCAAACAGTCTGGGACATAGTGAGACTGCTGAAGGAGTAGGAAATAATCGAAGCAAATAAATACTCAGCTAGCTAAGGCCGGTCGATCGCATATTGATTGAGCAACGCCCACCCGGAAGTTTGCATAGTGGAAGTCGCAACTAATTGCTTTACGGTGGTTCCCCTAAATTTTAAACTTTTCTGCAAAGCATTTGTGTAGTACAACTCCCCCAGAGTATATGCTGCGTCAATACTCACCCTCGCCTTCCTGCGTCCTCCGTCCATTCTGCACACTGGAGCTCGCTTGCAGCGTGGTGCGGTAGGTAGCGAGCCAGGTCGTTCCCAGAGCTGGCGCTGCAGATGGCGTGTCGTGCTAGGCGTGCGTCGACTTCGCTCTTCCCCTTCGTGGGCGCGGTCCTGCCCCCGTAGGCATACAGCATCGTCCCTTCGTTTATATTGGTCTACTTAGCTAAACAAGCTAATCGAATATTGCGGCTCGTTTGCTCGGCCCAGAGCGGACAGAGATCGGTGAGGTGTGAAGATGACCGAGATTAGAGCTCCGTATTGCGTTATTCATTGAGTTTTTTTATTGTTTGCTTAAAGTTCACATCCTGTTATTCTACAAGCATCGTTCACCCTGATTGGCCAACATCACTTTTTGTGATGCTGCATGACACAGACAGCCGCACAGTTGCGCGTGCTGTAGGCTTGGTAGGTTGGTCTAATTATAGCTGGAGCAATTTCCTATCTCTGAAACACTCTTCCTGCATAGTCTGTATGTATCTGAGCACTCAGCTCTAACAAGTCTTCAACCAACAAACAGCAAGAGCAAGCACCAATGTGCACATGTGGTTTTAGTCAGTGCAGTAGATCGATCTTGAAGGTTGGCTCAAGAAGCAGGTGAAGTTGAAGTGATCTTAGCTGCATCTATGTCTTCTGCGACTATTGAATCTCACAAAACATTCCACTTTTGTTAGAGTAGGCAAATTGGCGAGGACACTTAGCCCTTGTTCCCAACCTCCAGTTTGTGATTGCTTGCAGCAAGTGATCAAATTTTTTTTATTGAAACGGGTGGTTTCTAAGTTCTTAGTAGCATGGAGGAAGGTGATGGTTGCTGGAATATTGACCAGGTTTTTGTAGCATAGCACAAAAGGGACATTTTACTGAAAGTGACTTTTCAGCCATTGAGCAACACATATAGACATAACAGCACATATTGGTGCTGCTAGACCCTAGTCTCGTTCCCAGACCCAAACAACCCCAGCGAAGATGGCTTGCAGTATACTGCAAGCGATCTTCACTGGGATTGTTTGGGTCTGGGAACGAGACTGCTGAAAGGTGGAACGGTGGGGTAAGCCCAACTACTTGTGCTGAATAACCATCCTGGAACAGTACATTATCATGGCATTAAACGTACATCACACATTTCTATTTTACTGCAAATGCATAAAATTCAGATGGGTTGTCGTTGCATTGTTGACACGATTATGTCACAGGGTCGCAATTATCTTACAGAAGCTAGGTAGTGCACATTGTCAAACACATTGTCCAACATAGGATGATAGAACTCTAGTATCTAGCCCAGCACAGAGACAAGACATTCAACTCACTATTACATTGCAAAATATAATTATGTTCAAATGGGATTGTCACTGTCGACACAATTATGTCGCAGAGTTGCAGGTCGCCGTGTTGGTACACTTTGGAAGTGGCAGATAAGTAACAGTCTGGATGTTGAAGCGGAACTGCTGGGCTCCCATCGTTGGCCTCCTTCGGGCCGGCTCGTACTCCAGGCTGCATGCAGGGCACTGGTTTGGGTTGAAAGCCATCAGCAGAGCGTTGTCCGGAACATCTCGTGCAGGAAGCTCAAAGTAGTATTTATTCTGGGAGCACAGGTTGCTGGCAGAGATAGTACTGATATGCTGTGGATGTGTGTGTGTATGTGTGTGTGTGTGTGTGTGTGTGTGTGTGTGTATGTGTGTGTGTGTGTGTGTATGTGTGTGTGTGTGTGTGTGTGTGTGTGTGTGTGTGTGTGTGTGTGTGTGTGTGTGTGTGTGTGTGTGAGTGTGTGTATGTGTATGTGTGTGTGTGTGTATTTGTGTGCGTATGTGGTGTGCATGTGCATGACGGCAGTGGTATGAACAGAATAGATTCCTTGTTCAAAGGATTTATTTCTGCAGTAACCTCCTGGAATGGTTAATGAGCACTTCTTACCTCTGCTATTACATGAGGGTGTTGGATGCAAATAACGTGCGTTCTGTTGGCGTTGACAAGCAGATACTTTGTTTGAACACCCAGCCCCTCCTTGGCCACCCAGAAGAACAGTTCTATGTATGTGGAAGAGAAATGTATTTCATGCAGTAGTAATATCTGCATCCCCACTGCTACACTGAGGAAAGGGTTAATGTCTGTTTTGAATGGACCGGTTTGTGTTCGCATACCTTCAGTTCCGAATTGATCCAGGTTGTCAACAAACTGCATAGCTCCGCTACTCTGATCGAGGGTCAGCACTACATTGCACACGGTGTTCTCGCCGCAGTTGCGGATCACACGCACCATCTGCACTTGAGGCTCAGGGAAACACCCCAATGCTTGCTGCCAGTACGTGCTCTGGAAGTCGAAAAGCTATGTGTTTGTTTGTGGTGGAGAGATGTATGTACGTGGACATGTAACAATGTCTTTGAAGTGGAACGTGATTAGTCTCGTTCCCAGACCTTTCATCCAGTGTGTATATGACAGCAGTCTACACTGGGGTTGGTTTGGGTCTGGGACCGAGACTAGGACGAGACTAGGACATGATGTACTACTACAGTACATACTGGCCATCCTGCGCATAAATATCTATAGAGATCAGACAACTTACTGCCTCTAGCAGGATGGTGCAAATGGTGGGGTGATGCTCTGTTGGCACATGGTCCTGCAGGGAAATCAGTGTGATCAAGACATATCATGTGTGTAACTAAGATCATAATACGTATATAAGTGAGACAGTTCATGGGCTTACTTCTATAGCACACTGAGGCAGTGGAGCTCTGATTTCCAGACTGATCATGTTCCCTTTTTTCTCCTTGGCCTGAAGGAGGGAACGGCGATAGCTAAGTAGTTTTTTACCACTATTAATGCCGAACTCCTGTCTTCTTACCGGCTTGCCATGCTCCTGACTTGGCTTGCTGCTGACACAGCCCATGTTGCTGCACACGTGGAGAGGTCACCAGAGGGAGTATCAGAAGGTCTACTCTTACACCTAGCAAGTGTGGAGGAGTCGGGTCTTATATAGTACCCTGCCGAGAGATCTGATGTCATTAAACATAATCATTATGTCGTAACGTCCTTTGTAGTATGTGTTACATGCTCATTTGTTTTGACGCAGTGAACATTCATGAGCAATATAAGAATATCTCACTGCAGCAGCTAAGGTAGTCCGTTTGATGTATTGCAACACATGTCTGGGTTGCTGATTTGTCGTGCTGTAGAACACATTCATGATTGGCGGTAATGTCTGGTATTGACTTGATTTTCTCAAAAGCAGGAAATTGCGTAGTTTGATATTTGGATTTCGGCATTGGAATTCACTCAGCTGTAACTGATCTTCTTTCAGTGTACCTGCTGGGTATTGCATGTTGCTGTAACGATGTGGTAGTGTTTCATGTGTAGTGGGGAAGTGCATACCGAAAGCAGTCACTCCACCTGTGGGAGGTATCACTTTGTAAGTAGAGTTTCCATACCAACGGACAAGATTCATTTCCCGGGAGGTGAATAATCTGCCAGTGTGTTCCCACGAAGTTTGGTGCTCTTGTTTGCCTTGTGCTGGTGTGCCTTCGTACTTTTACCTTGTCCGAATTAGTGCTGCCTGTCATCTTCTTTACGCACGGTCTTGATCCCCATGCCGACCGGCATACTTTCATCAGATAAAGTGCCAGTTGAACTTTTTCATAGATTGGTTTGGCATACTATTTGAGTTGATTGGAGCCCATAATGAGGTTATGCGCTCCTGAAATTATTCAGAAAACACTTCAACAATCAAATTTGTTGTTGTTGTAGACATCAATTCCCATTGGTCACAATATCTCCATAGCAACCAGTTGCTCCTGTTAACTGGTTGGTGTGAAGGTCTACATTTTTTCCTAGACCAGTAGTAATAGACAAGCAGTTGATGCAATTATCTGTAACTGCAATTCACATAATATACTTTTGTACCCATTCACACATCCAGCATCTACATTGCCATGCTCTGTGCATTCCTGCTTGGATTTGGAGATGCCTGCTTCAACACCCAGGTCAGTGACTTCACTTTTCCCTACCCCAACCCCCGTAATAATTATGCCTGCTAGTACAATGCAAACGTCTCTATTACAGGGACTCCTAAAATGTGTCCTGATTGTAAATTAGGGAGGTGTCTTCATTTTAAGGGGGTGAATAATGCACATTTATATCGGAACTTGGGACTTGTTCAAGTCTCCCAATTAGGGAGGTGCCCTTATTCATAGGTGTCTTTTAAGAGGGTTCCACTGTCTGCTATTGTTGCCGTTTGGCTTCATGTACCTGAGTAGCGCTGTTAGTCTTCATGTCTCCTGGTGTTAAAGTATACCTTCCTTTCATACCAAGTGTGTCGGAGTAGGGTCATGAGATTGTTGTCAATGGTCAGATATTCAGCGGTTAGAGTTGGAGGGTGGATATAGTAATGAATTCATCTCTCTAATGAAAGCCAACAGCTGGGTGCTTGACCTTGAGAATCAGGAATGATGGGCACGAAAATCCATAGCAGTGCTACACACAGTTTCATATTGCATGGCATCATTGTAGGAGGCTCTACACATATATGTAGCCTGGTAGGCGGGTCTATGCGTACATCTAGCCTTGAAACTTGGTTTATCTGCCTTTCAGTCATATTTATGCACACTTTGGCTAAGGTTTTGTTACGTAACCCTACAATTGTTGGGGAAACGTCTGACCAGACCTACACACCTTGGGTCAACTGAAGAACACAATCGATGGGACTGAAATGTTAGATACAGGTACAACATGTGGTGAGTGTAATATCACGCTATGGCAATTGCGAGCAGATACTCCACAATGCCGTCCCATGCATATTACAGAAACGGCAATGAAGACATACGCATGTCAACCATATTTTATGTAATAGATAGTGGAATTTCATTGCACGTTCCTCCATCAATAAATCTAGTGATCACTAGCTTGCTTTGTTACTGAGCTACTCTAGCGTTAATCTCGTGAGGCAAGCAGTAAGTCCCAGTGCTGTGGCACACAACTGGCAGCAGTATCCACCATGTACCAATGGCACATCTCTGATGGTCATATTTGGGGGGCCTCATTTGCACTGTCACAATGATGCTATTGCTGAACTGAATACCCCACCCACCCCACCCACAATCGTTGTAGTGTGCTAAATCCATTATGGTGTTCTACGTGATACTTGGTTCATTTTACCACCCAGACCACTCACAGTCACTTGTACCGGTATGACCACTTGTCTCATTTGCTTCCCTCAGATCTACTCCATCATTGGAGGGCTGTACCCCACTGATGACCAGAGCGCCCCCGCCATGGCACTGTTCAAATTCTTCCAGGTGCGGTTGTGTTGGAAGTGTGGCTTCTGCTCTCAGAAAGGGCTCATAATTCAATCAGTTTTTGGTATCAGGTCAGGAAGACGAGGGGAGGGGCGGGTATAGCCATACTGCAAGCGATGGGAAGCTGGGTGGGGCTTGGGAACGAGGCTAGGAAGAGTGCCTTAAGGTCACTATTATTTGCATGTACATTAATTGAGTACAGCTGTAAAACTGCCTACAAAGCAGCCTGGGAATGAGGCTAGCTGTATATACATTAAGGTTACAGGCGCCGTGTGAAATGTATTGGGAAATGTATACTTAAGCTCGCTAACCAAGAATCTCTGGTACGAAGAGCGTGAGCAACTTGATTCTGGTGGTGGAGGTGCGCTGTCACAAGGTGCAGGGCATGACGGAAGCTTTTACCGATACGCTGTATAGCCTTGCAAAAACGAGCAGTTCAGTTCACCAAAAAGCCGTATTTACCGCTTTTCTCGAGCGAGACAGCAGATAAATTTGCCAGGGATTATACTATCGAAAAAGCTTCCGTCATGCCCTGCACCTTGTGACAGCGCACCTCCACCGCCAGAATCAAGTTGCTCACGCTCTTCGTACTTGAGATTTTTGGTTAGCGAGCTTAAGTATACATTTCCCACTACATTCCACACGGCGCGCGCAAGAGTATCCCGTAACCTTAATTGAGTACAGCTGTAAAACTGCCTACAAAGCAGCCTGGGAATGAGGCTAGCTGTATAGTACGAGCTGGTGGATGCAATCGGAGTCTATCCATGAGGTGAGAGTAATACATCCGAGCCATCGTCCTGAAAGTGAGCATTCCCGACCTGTTACACTAGCCTACCGGCCAGCAGCAAGTTGCTGTTTGAACAGATTCTGAGAATCGGTATTATTCTATTAGCTAGTTAAATTAATGCCCGCTAAATCGTCTATAAGTTAAATCTGCTAACTTTAATAATAGTGACCTTAAGGTAGGAGTATGATGTGCTCACGCAAAAATCATTTCCACAGTAGTTGCGTTGCACGTAGCATATGTACCACGTTATGATGGTATGTTGAGCAGCCAAGCGTGGTGACTTTCAAGACATCGTCACTGCTGGGAGAAACATTCCCTTCAGCTTCTTCGGTGCTGAAGACTTTCACGAGACATACTGTAGAGTCCTCCACAAATCATAGCCAACTCACAAAGCAATGAACATGCAGTGTGACTTCGTTCAAACGAAACTGAAAGCATCGATCTGTTGCAACACTAACAGAACATTGTCTTCCACATGAATAGTACTACTTTCATTCTGTCAAGTCCATTGTATGACATCATGTAGATTCGCCACACACAATTGACTCCTTCCTATCACTTCCTGTCATGTGAATTACTTATGGTACTTAGTTAGTAGAATATTCACTGTAGGTGTGTCGGATGGGTTATTCCTCATCGTCCCAGTACGACAAAACTTACTCGACATAAAGTGTACCTAGTCAACATGCACAGTGAATATACCTTCATTGTAGTTCTCACTGGAGCTGCAGTGAGCTGGCTAATGTCCCAGCAGCTGCTCTTGATGACCAATTCCAGACCCACAATTTTTATTTTTGGTTACAAAAATTAAGCATGTGATGAGTATACTTCCGATGCACTTTGTGCAGCTGCGTACACAAATATCCCAGTTTATCAAAGCCCTTCAACTGTTGGCATTCATCTTAGCATGTGTGTGCAGTAGTTAAAACCTAATGAGCTTAGCTCATACACTGTGTTCTACTGGTGATAATGTTGTCAGTGTCAATCTGAATACCTTCTGTTACATGTACCTGTTGCTCTCCTCTGTTGTAGTCCTTGGCTGCATTTGTGGGATTCCTGACCTCAGCCAACATTGACCTCAAGTGGCAACTCGTCGTGTTGGTACGTTGTGTGCCACCACATTGGAAGCCAATGCTGAATGAGTCACAGTGTTCCTAGTCGTAATGTTCAGCTCACTTAGAGTGGCATTTACAAAAGGTAGTTACAGTACAATTGGACGCAATCTCAAGATTCACCGCACCATCTCGAGATTGACACGCAGTTTCCGGACTCTAAGAATGCTGAACACAATCTCAATATTACACAAATTCCATGTATATATATCTTGTATGCCATGCTGTAAATCACTTGCAGCTCTTAAAAGGGTAGTACAGGAAATGAGGCCAATGTCTAGCCTCATTCTCAGTCCCCGACGAAAAGCTGGGTAGGGCCTGGGCGCAATCTCAAGATTCACTGCACCATCTTGAGATTGACACACAATTTCCGGACTCTGAGAATGCTGAACACAACCATGTATACGCATGCCATGCTGTAAATCACTTGCAGCTCTTAGTTTGCATGTCGTTGCATCGTGTTAGGGTAGTACAGGAGATGAGGCCAATGTCTAGCCTCATTCCCAGTCCCCGACGTGGCTGGGTGGGGCCTGGGAACGAGGCTAGCCGGTGTCATAACAGATCCAGTGTAGATCTCGTCTGACTGACTGTCGATGACCGACATGTACATACTCCCTCTGTGTACAGGCTGTACTGGGTGTAGTTGGCACTATCGGTTTTGCCACTGTTGAATGGCGGCACTACAAGGTTCCATCACTGGTGAATGAGGAGAGGAGCAGGCGGGAAAAACCACCCATCACCACAGATAGCTACAGCCACTGATAGGTGGCATTTCTGATCTGCTTTTCTTCTTCACTGTACACGTTCCTATAGTTACTGTAAATGGACCACATGAAGAACACTGTATTGGTAGCATATTGTTATTATTCTGCATTGTTATCAAATGTACAGAAGTAAAGTCATTCAGGAAATGTAACCTAGCTTGATAAACAGATAGCTTGTTTCAAAGTCCATTTATGCCAATAAGGACAAAAACATATCCCCCACCCCCTCCCCGTGCAGTGCCAATCCGGCCAATTGATCCCAGACATGGCCTCACCCTAGGCTTCAGGTATAATATCATTCACCAGCTGCTTTTTAGCATGCCTCACCCAGCTGCATGCATGGGCCTTGCAGCCAGGATATCATGAACTGCTATTCATGCAATGCCAAAGATATGATTTCAAAGTTCATGGCTCTTATATATCTGATATAGTTCCCATGCCTAGCGCTGTTTTCATGGAAGCTACCCTATAATAAACCATGTATTGAAACTGAAGAACAGAAAACAGGGTAGGCCTGGGAACGAGGATATATATGTCTCTATAGCAACTGCATGCAAAAATCAATTAAAGGAAGTCAAAGAACTATGACCCTGCTGTACAGTCATGATAGAAGGAGGACAACCAATGGTTCAAAGGTTCATTCAGCAAACTGCAGTTGTATAATTTTATGGAAGTTTCTCCATTGTCACTGTGGTGGTGAGATGATGGGGAGGACGTGGAGCTTCCAGTAGTGGTCCCAGCGTAAGCTCTGGAAGGAGGAGAGGTTGTCTCGGAACCTCTGCAGGTAGTAGTTCTTCATCCTTGAGGGAAACCCCTGGCTCAGGACCTGCAGCCGGAGTAGGAAAGCAAAGTGGTATACTAATCCACACGCCACTGGCTAGGGAGGCACTACTTTATGCAATGGGTGGACTAATAGCAACTCAGTATTAGCCTCGTTCCCACGCGGCCTGGGAACGAGGCTACTCAGTATCATAAAAGTAGCCTGAAAAGAGATAACGGATGCAGTTTCCGTGACAACCAGAAGGATGTCTTTCTGAGTGCAAATGCATCAATCAATCAACCAATCAGGTCTCATGTAGCACTTAGCTCAGTGAGCACATAATACGGATAATCTGAGCGTACATTACATTAGTACTGGAATGACAATATGGGTGGTCACACCTGCAATTGATCAGCCAGTTCCTTGTAGTCATTGAAGGTCAACCCGTTGTGTTCATGTCTCAGTAGCTCATGCAGACTGCATTAGAGGGAGAAAGTCACAATTGCAGCTGGCTGTGAGCAGATGTGGATGGCGGGTTATTTAAAGGGGGTAAGCATGTGTGTTTGTCATTCTCTCTGCAATTCCAGCCTTATGCAACTTGCACCCTCATAGCCACCTGACCTGACAAAGTGTACAGTCTAACCACTACCTGACCACAACATGGCGTGTAGCTACACCGTGTTAGGATGAGATGAATTTCTACTAGACACATTCACACTCAGGATGCATCTAGCAGGAAGAGGCGGTTGCATAAACCAAGCACTCAGTGGGCAACTTCCTTCTGACACTCCAGGCTCTGAATACCAGGCTATTCAAGAGAGAGAGAATCAGTTGGAATTCGGCTGAGGCCTCCGCACAATGCTGCTATATGCAGCTTGTGTGCTGCTCCTCTGCCGTGGGCCCAGTGGCTTAGTGGTAAGAGCATCTGACTAGTATCCAGAAGGTCTTGGGTTCAAATCCCAGCTGGTTCCAGGTGGATACAATCTCTCTCTCTCTCTCTGTCTCTCATCGCTAACAATGGTAACAAAAAACATGAGCCTACTGACTTTTCAGATAGTGCAACAGTACTGTTGTCCACTCATGGAAACCTACCAGTTGAAATTCACTGCACACACTGGGAGGCCACTGCCAAACATGTCCACCACCTTCATGGGCAGGTCCAGCCCTGAAGAAGACTTATGGAGACATACCCCCAGGTCTGCTGATCCTAAGAGCATTGAGCAAACACATACCACTAGAACTTGTGTACCCGGAATAATGATTTTGGTATTCCTGTATGCCTATGATGGTTTTCATGTATTGATACGATACAGTGAGGCACAGTTGAGGGAGGGAGTGAAGGAGGGAGAGAGGAAGGGAGGGAGGGGAGGGAGTGAAGGAGGGAGGGAATGAAGGAGGGAGGGGGGAGGGAGGGAGGGAGGGAGGGAGGGAGGGAGGGAGGGAGGGAGGGAGGGAGGGAGGGAGGGAGGGAGGGAGGGAGGGAGGGAGGGAGGGAGGGAGGGAGGGAGGGAGGGAGAGTGTCGGAGGATCAAAGGGCTCTGTATCAAGTTATAGCAATCTCCATAGTGTGGGGCTTACTAGTGCATATGTAGTTCAGCAGTCACAACATTAAGTGCATATAGTGACGTGAAGTACAACAGTCTCCCCTCAGACACCCAAAAGTGTGAGGCTTGCCCCAATAATGATTGCATGCCAGCATCAATAGCTTACAAGTGCACCATACATACATACCCACCCACCCACCCTCCCTCCCTCCCTCCCTCCCTCCCTCCCTCCCTCCCTCCCTCCCTCCCTCCCTCCCTCCCTCCCTCCCTCTTGTCACTGGCTCGCACTTGCAGTGGGAATTGGTTACTCATGGTCATAGTTATGTCATGTATAATATCATACCCAGTAACAGTGGGTAGTCCTCGGCTGATAACCACAGGGTGTGTATTGTAACATGGGAGAGGTTTTTCTGAGCAATGATTTCCTTGTAGTGCTCCTTCAGAGGACCTTTGCCTAGAGATGGAGAAGGGGAGGGAGGAGGAGAAGGGGAGGGAGGAGGAAAAGGGGAGGAGAAAGGGAGTGAGGAGAAGAGAGTGAGGAGGAGTGAGGGGAGAGGAGAAGGAGAGTGAGGAGGGGAAGGGGAGTGCGGAGGAGAAGGGGAGTGAGGAGGGGAAGACAAGGGGAGTGAGGAGGAGAAGGGGGAAGAGGAGTGAGGAGGAGCAGGGGAGTGAGGAGGAGAAGTGGAGCGGAAGCGGAGAAGGGGAGTGAGGAGGAGAAGGGGAGGGAGGAGGAGAAGGAAGAGGGCAGAGGTAGAGAAGGGGTGAGGAGAAGGGGAGGAGAAGGGGAGGAGAAGGGAAGTGAGGATGAGAAGGGGAGTGAGGAGGAGTGAGGAGGGGAAGGGGAGTGAGGAGGAGAAGGAGAGTGAGGAGGAGTGAGGGGGAGAAGTGGAGTGAGGAGGAGAAGGAGAGTGAGGAGGAGTGAGGGAGGAGAAGGGGAGTGAGGAGGAGAAGGAGAGTGAGGAGGGGAAGGGGAGGGAGGAGGGAAGGGGAGTGAGGAGGAGAAGGGGAGTGAGGAGGGGAGGGGGAGGGAAGAGAAGGGGAGTGAAGAGGGAAGACAAGCGGAGTGAGGAGGAGAGGGGAGTGAGGAGGGGAAGGGGATGAGGGGAAGGGAGATGTGCAAATGGTAGTGTTTGTACATGCACATGTAGGTATGACATGCAAGTATGGACCTTGCCAATGGGGGTGATCAATTTACAAGAAAGCTAACCCTTTACACTAAAGACTTCCTGCCTGACCGTGACTATAGTGAAATCTCACAATCTGTGAATTCCCATCCAAGTGATTACAGTGAAGTACGGTGCCTGAACGTTTACGTACACCACCGACAACGCCATTAACATTGAGAGCATGGAAATATCAGCCAACACTCTTTGGTGTTAGTTGCGGGTGACCTATATCTCAGTTACTACCCACCTGTAATAACACACATGATCTTTGGAAGCCCATCTGTTTCACTCCTGGAGACCTTTTCATCATAAACTGGAGGGAAGGAATAAAGCCAAGGATGTTCATGACAGCCTTCACGAGCCTCATGCAGGTATCTAGTCTCGGTACCAGACCCTCATATGAGGGCCTGGTACCGAGACTAGCAGGTATCGCACTATAATCCTAATGTTGCATATCTGCGCAGAGATTTTATGATGTCACTTTGGCAATGTCCTTTGCTGGTAGCTTGTGTGAGCAAAAAAGAGCAGGACAGAGGGAGGTGGATGGCATGGGCGTGTCTGGGTTCAGCTGTAGAAAGGCCTTGGTTGGCACTGGGTGGGTCAATTCTCTCCTCCTTTGGGCTTAGAAAACAGTCTTCTGGCCTTTTGGGGACTGCATTTCTGGCAGTCAAGCTTTACAGGTGGTACCGTCAAGAGCCATGACTATTGAAAGCTTGCTAATGTGCAAGTGTGGGTAGTTTGAGTGTCAAAACCCAAGTGAAACGGAGTATGTACATTACGTTTTAAGGGGTCGATAGGCTTAAAGTGACCTCAAACAAATAGAATTCAACCAAGTACCTGTTAAGTCTACAAGTCTACCTGCTCCATTGAACATTCAGTTAACAAGGAATGACAATTGAACCTACCAATTAAACCTGCAGACAATTGCATATAATTCCGTTAGGTTTAAGTACCCACACACCTTCAAGTGCTTGTAGCAATATGCCGAAGTCTTCATCCTCTATACCAACAGAGAGAATAGGATAATGATAATTGTTTGAGTAGTCTAATGAACCCGACCACTTTATCTTGTTCACTGGAACCCCGCCCCCAACTTCCAGTAAGCAAGAGAAATTAGTCTTGCTTGGCAGACTATGCAACAAGTCACAATGATTCTTACATGTTGCCTCCTCTACATACTCGTTTAGTAGTCACACAATTACTCGAGAGAGTGCACCAAAATTGTAGCCAGAGGGCATCATAAATTGTAAGTGGCCGCCAGACATGCCAACCAAGGTCAAGATCACCCTGGTAACGAGTGCCAGTGTCCTTGGCTACATCTCATTTTGTTAGTAATGTTTAAATAACTGCTGTATGAGCACTGACATTGTTTGCTAGGATGGTGTTGTTATGCCTGAGCACCAGAAGTGGTACTAGTTCAGTGGTTGCACAGAATGACATACGAAGAAGAATGCTTCAGTGTGGCCTCATTCCCAGTCCTTCTCACCCCAGCGTTTGTTGCTTGCAGTACTAATGTGGGGAAGGTTCATCGGTCCAGGCCTTCTCACCCCAGCGTTTGTTGCTTGCAGTACTAATGTGGGAAGGCTCACCGGTCCAGCTTGTGCTGCTGATGACCAGGAAAGGCCTCTCCTTCCGCAGGCGGATCTTTCCCTCATGGGTGCACTCTGTGAACAAGGTCACTGACTTCCTGCAGGAGAGAGCACATTCTGGAGCTACTCACCCGCTAATGGACATTTCAACAGAGTGTCAACCTCAGCTCCACCACTGCAACAGCTAGTCTTGTTGCAAGCCATTCCAACTGGCAGTTTGATCGCTTGACACTATGATGCAGCGTACTAAGTACTTGAACGGGTAGCCATGTTTCTTTTCTCCTGCTCAAGGCTGCCCACACGTCCACTTTGTGCCTACTCTGATGCAATGCAGTCGAGTGTACTGGTCTCAGTACCAGACCCTAGTGTACTGGTCTCAGTACCAGACCCTAGTGTACTGGTCTCAGTGTCAGACCCTAGTGTACTGGTCTCAGTGTCAGACCCTAGTGTACTGGTCTCAGTGTCAGACCCTAGTGTACTGGTCTCAGTACCAGACCCTAGTGTACTGGTCTCAGTACCAGACCCTAGTGTACTGGTCTCAGTACCAGACCCTAGTGTACTGGTCTCAGTGCCAGACCTTAGTGTACTGGTCTCAGTGTCAGACCCTAGTGTACTGGTCTCAGTGTCAGACCCTAGTGTACTGGTCTCAGTACCAGACCCTAGTGTACTGGTCTCAGTACCAGACCCTAGTGTACTGGTCTCAGTACCAGACCCTAGTGTACTGGTCTCAGTACCAGACCCTAGTGTACTGGTCTCAGTACCAGACCTTAGTGTACTGGTCTCAGTACCAGACCCTAGTGTACTGGTCTCAGTACCAGACCCTAGTGTACTGGTCTCAGTACCAGACCCTAGTGTACTGGTCTCAGTACCAGACCCTAGTGTACTGGTCTCAGTACCAGACCCTAGTGTACTGGTCTCAGTACCAGACCCTAGCTAGTGTACTGGTCTCAGTACCAGACCCTAGTGTACTGGTCTCAGTACCAGACCCTAGTGTACTGGTCTCAGTACCAGACCCTAGTGTACTGGTCTCAGTACCAGACCCTAGTGTACTGGTCTCAGTACCAGACCCTAGTGTACTGGTCTCAGTACCAGACCCTAGTGTACTGGTCTCAGTACCAGACCCTAGCTAGTGTACTGGTCTCAGTACCAGACCCTAGCTAGTGTACTGGTCTCAGTACCAGACCCTAGCTAGTGTACTGGTCTCAGTACCAGACCCTAGTGTACTGGTCTCAGTACCAGACCCTAGTGTACTGGTCTCAGTACCAGACCCTAGCTAGTGTACTGATCTCAGTACCAGACCCTAGTGTACTGGTCTCAGTACCAGACCCTAGTGTACTGGTCTCAGTACCAGACCCTAGCTAGTGTACTGGTCTCAGTACCAGACCCTAGTGTACTGGTCTCAGTACCAGACCCTAGCTAGTGTACTGATCTCAGTACCAGACCCTAGTGTACTGGTCTCAGTACCAGACCTTAGTGTACTGGTCTCAGTACCAGACCCTAGCTAGTGTACTGGTCTCAGTACCAGACCTTAGTGTACTGGTCTCAGTACCAGACCCTAGTGTACTGGTCTCAGTACCAGACCCTAGTGTACTGGTCTCAGTACCAGACCCTAGTGTACTGGTCTCAGTACCAGACCTTAGTGTACTGGTCTCAGTACCAGACCCTAGTGTACTGGTCTCAGTACCAGACCCTAGCTAGTGTACTGGTCTCAGTACCAGACCCTAGTGTACTGGTCTCAGTACCAGACCCTCACAGCTTCAGGCCTCCATACTTATCTAATGATGCAAGCAATCTAAAACCGGAGATAGGGATACACCATGGTCATACCCGTGGTGGTCATAGTACCATGGTCGTATCACAGACATACCCATGGTCATACCCGTAGTTGTACTGCGGTCGTACCTCATGATTTAGCCTCGTTCCCAGGCCACGTGGGAACGAGTCTACCCATGATTGCACATGTACACATCAAATGCAATTGACACCTGATGTAGATCACTAACATCAGTGACACACTCACAGCTGATCGTAGGCATTAGCTGAGGGAGGCGCCTCGAAGACTGGTTCCGTCTTTGCTAATTTCTGGAATAGCTGTGTAAGAAGATACATGCCCCTTATAACATCTTCCTAGTGTCTCCATGGGATAGCATACGTGATTAACACTTGCATGACGCAGGTATAAGACTGAAAGCAGCATTGACTGCACGGACACTAGCCTTGTTCCCAGGCCATTCCCACCACCAGTATTTGCAGTAGACTGGCGGTGGGAATGAGGCTACATGGACACTATGCAGTCCTGTAGATGATAGCCTCTGCTCAGGTTTTTGAAGCTAGCTGCCAGTCAGATCATTTAACATACCCCATTTCACTCCAGGTTTGTCCCAAATACCAGCACCACTATAATACCTGCGGTATGTAGTTACTGGCTACTGGAGTTGAGTAGTGCACGCTACCTTGTGTCGCTTTTCAACAGAAGTGGGATGGAACATCTTAGGAGGGCGGTCGTAGAGGATAATGGCACTGTACAAGGGGAGTAGAAGGTATTGATCACGGTACGCATCAACTAGAAACAGGTGCCGGAGGAGCCTGCAACTGTACACATGGCATGACAAGTACCTACCCGATCCCCAGAGTCTTAGCTAGGTCTTTCTTCATGGCTTGGGACACACAGAGGTTGGCGTCAGCGAATCCACATAACAGCTTCTCGTACCTAATGAAGGAACAACGTCACATGATTGACATTACCAGGGCATGTGGTCAGAATTTACATCAGACAACTATTGCACACTGACAGTGTACATATGGGATGGCAGGTACGCACACTTTAGAGAACTGCACCAGGGCATGTTCCTTCCCGAGGGAGAGGGCCAGAATGGTGTGACCGTAGTTGTGGTAGTCCACTATCAGCTTGCTGCCACGCAGCAGGCATACCACTATCACCACAAATAGTACTGGGATCGCAGGAGGGTTCTAAATGAAGACGCACAGCATGTGTGAATGTGTACAAGCGTGTGTGTGCACACGGAGGAAAGAGAGATTACATACACAAGGAACTAGAGCTACTCTTGGAATAACGGTTAGATTACCTAATTCTTGAGGGAAAGGATGTCTGACCAGCTACTTGACGTACACATGCATGCTAGAGGCCACTATATTGACACAGGTATCAATATAGGGATTGTTTGACGTGTAACTTTAACTGACCTGCATTAGGACATGAGACGGCTTCTTTGTGTGGAGGAGTATGACCCAGAAGAGGTTTGCAGTTTGGTACATCACCTTCAAGACATAGCGCAGGATCGTGGGTAGACCTACAGTACGGACAACAGTGGTCTCGATAACATCCAGTAAACAGACGTCTTATGGTCAACAGCATGTAACAGGGCAAATATATCAGAATGTCAAGATATTACACCCACACATTCAGATACCAGCTTTTGAGCGACTGACATGATGTAATCTAGCGCTATGCAGCTGGTGCATCGATTGTGTCATCTGGAAATCTGGTACAGCCTAAAATTTCAACGACTGTTAATTTGTATGCATACACTTTGTACGTCATGATATAACATTCATGTCTGAATTCAGAAGTACGAATATTTTAGGAAGTGGTTATTGGTCTGGCAGGAAGTACATACTTCTGAGTGTAAGTAATGGACACACAAGCACATTCAACACTGGCCTGACCTGACCCTAACGTACCCTAACGTACCATTGCCCTACTTCCTGCCGGACCAATAACCACTTCGTACTTTAGCTAGCTCTAATCCCTACCTCTCAGGGAGGAAGGTGGCTCAGAGAGGACATGGTGAGTGAGTCGTTGGCTTTTTCTGAGGCCATTGATCAGTGGAGAACCTTGACAGTGATGGTGCACAGGAAGAGACGGAGGGTCAAAGGACAAAGTACAGTACAGAGTTCACTCCACAGTCAATTTATGGGAACATGATAGGAACATGAACGTTATGAAAACGGGCCGTCTGTTAGTCTCGTTCCCAGACCCCCTCGGGTCTGGGAACGAGACTAGCCGTCTGCATGACCGGCTTGATCTCTCTGTAAGGACATTAGTTAATAATGATGGTGGTCCCTGGTAAGAATTTTAACTTACAGCAGTATTTCAAAGTTACGCTGTTACCAGTATGGGTGGTGACCAAGATGGCAGGTGTGGTACCATATTGCAACGGTAAGCCAGTAAGCAATTGAAGGGCTAAGAATCCAACCAAAATCAAGCACAAAATATTGTAGCAATTGCTGTGAGGAGATTATAATACAACTTGGTTCTATACCTGATTATCCCACTGGTACCTCTATAACCTTAGTCTCACGCGTATGAGGGTCTGGGAACGAGACTACTATGACTTCTGATAGAACACGTGGGCTCTCGGACTATACACACGCTCGTAACAAATGGAATTTGCAATCCTGGCCACCAATGGCAGTCATTGTCCACTGATAAATTTACAGTTCTTCAACAGTGAAGAATGTTGATTGGCCAAAATCAGGGAAACATCAGTGGCGATAGTACGAAATCTATAGGATTATTATTCTGGGCTAAACAACGTCGGCCCTAGCATACCTCCATATGCTACAAGGTCGACATTGTAGTCTAGCTGCACGAGGGACAAGCAATGGTACTGCATGCGTGGGGACCTTCCTGCATCCCCCAGCACCACCACCTGCAACTGCGACTGTCCAGAACTCTCCCGCCACCAGATTCCAGCCAGGATGAGCAGTGAAAGCACCGCCGAGGCGAGGATGAACACCACGCAGAACACGCAAGACAGGGTGTCCACCATTTCGAGATAGGAAGCCAGTGATCATGCGTATGCGGATTATTGAGAGGAAATCCTGTAATCTCGGACATTATTACGTAAGCGGCGACAATGTCAGGGGGCGAAGTACAAGTGTCAACTGTTTGTTCGTGGTCCTTCACTTTCTGCTCGTGTGTCCTTAGATACCGGCGTCATTGTTTCTGGAACTAAGGTAAGGATAGAAGCGGGTGTACATGTTTGAGAGACGAGTACTAGAGTAGTGAACTGCACAGCTCAGCTATAATTTAGAGTCGTGACAGTAATTGAGTATGCTTATGTGGTCGTCATAAAAGTGTTGGTGTACGTAAGCGTGAGAAGGAGAAGGTCGGACGCCCGTCCTTATCACAATTGTCGTTCTCGTTGGAAGTACCTGGTAGTGGTGCGTTTTATGACAGCCTTCACTGTTTCAGCATTGCGTATCCTAATTAGAGCACCTCTCAATGGCTGTGCATCTAACAGTATAAAATTTGTTCTACAGGTGCAGGCATGCAGGACATGGGTAATGACTCGGTGCAACCAACTGGTCCAGGGCTATATGAGAGCTTGCTATCACCCTGCAGTCCTGCAAGCCCGATTGTCGGAAAGGTATGTGTAACAGTTAGTATCATTCCTGTGGTTTCACAGTACAGCACAAAGGGGAGGCAGGTACATTTTATCGCATGTACATCCTCATAGAGGTGATGTCAGGGTAGACATATAGTCCGCTGTTGTAGTTAAGTAAAATAGTGAAATGAAATTCCACACCCAGTATCAATCAATTGTATAGCTGCGTTGTTTATAATCACTCAGTTTCGTCCCCACACCGGATTGCCTATTTCTAGACTGCATCCCACTTCACCAGTAATGACAAAGCAACGCAGACACAGAGAAATACGCTGATTATGCAAGTCTACAGACTACACAGCCAAAAACATTCACACTAGTACAACTTGTGTACGTTTGTAGGGTCTTATTCAGCAAACATTAGGTACTTTGCTTGGATACATGTAACATGATAGTAGACGTTCTGTGGTCTACTGAGTGTTATGTGCATCACCAAACGGGCATCTCTCTTCATGAGTAACTATTAGGCCCAGTGGAGGATCGGGACATGAGCCGTCAGTCTTCCTTAGTTACACCCGCTGAATAGGGATTCCTCAGGCTGTATGGTGACATTGAACAGTGACTGTCAGGGGGAATTCCCAGGTGGTATGGTGACATTGAATGTTGACTCTCAAGGGGAATTCCCAGTCTGTATGGTGACAGTGAATGTTGACTCTCAGGGAATGTGTGTGGTGACATTGAATGTTGACTCTCAGAGGGAATTCCCAGGCTGTATACTGACATTGAATGTTGACTCTCAGAGGGAATTCCCAGGCTGTATGGTGACATTGAATGTTGACTCTTGGGGGGAATTCCCAGGCTGTATGTTGACATTGAATGTTGACTCTCAGAGGGAATTCCCAGGCTGTATACTGACATTGAATGTTGACTCTCAGAGGGAATTCCCAGGCTGTATGGTGACATTGAATGTTGACTCTCAGGGGGAATTCCCAGGCTGTATGAACGTTGACTCTCAGGGGGAATTCCCAGGCTGTATAGTGACATTGAATGTTGACTCTCAAGGGGAATTCCCAGGCTGTATGGTGACATTGAATGGGGACTGTCAAGGGGAATTCCCAGGCTGTATAGTGACATTGAATGTTGACTCTCAGGGGGAATTCCCAAGCTGTATGGTGACATTGAATGGTGACTGTCAGGCCCAGGCTGTGAGCTGGTACTGGGAGTACCACCATGGCTGTACTGGTGGTGTGCAAGGGCTGTTGGAGGTGTGTATGAGTAGCTAATAGTCATGTTGGGGCCCCAATAGAAAGAATATGGTCAATAGTCATTCAGTCTACTCCCAAAGGATTTTGACTGACTGGAGATGGGAAATGGTACTGCAGCCAATAGTAGCGCCTACCAGTTACATCAACATTACAAGGTGATAATATGGACAAAGCACCTTCAGAATTTTGGCTCTATGAAGATGCAAAAGGGCCATAGGTGGCATCCAGCCAGTTTGTGCATGTTGTAATGGGTATCTTGTTGTGGAAAGATCCACTCCTTCGTGAGACTTCCTTCCAGCTGCTTTCCAACCTTAGGAAGTGGTCGCTACTACTAGCTTGGTCAGCTGCTGTCTGGTTGAGCCTCCTGAAGGGAAGATGATGCACAGTTTCTGCAAGAGCAACTGTAGTGTGCACAGAAGATCAATTTTTCAACCTGCCACATTGGACACCCGCCTGTACATCAACGAGACCTGTACGGAACACTTCACCATCACTACCCTTTCAGAATTTCCGTCTTTGTGATGCTTGAAACCCGTTTGTTATTATCCACCTTGTGGATGAAGCTAGCCTCGTTCTCAGGCCTCCACGCCTGGGAATGAGGCTAGATGAAGCATTGCAAACCAGCCTGCAATCAGAGAGCAGGATTCAGGTGGTAACCAGACACCATCAGCACCATACGCTTTCAACTTCCTGATACACTCTTTCACTTTAACACACTTTCACTTTAACACAACAAGAAAGGAAAGACTCATGATCTTGAATTTGTCTCTTTAGCCTTGTCACCCTAAGTAAAAGCATGAGTTGTATAAGTTGTCCCTTCCCAGCTGCCAGGCCCTTGTTGTTCTTCAGATTTGCAGATATGGACCTGGTATCAACAGCTGATATTGCATGGAAGTTGGGGGGGGGGGGGGGGGGGGGGGGGGGGGGGGGGGATGCCATAATTTTATATCAGTCTCTGCTCCCCTTGGTAAGATGATACCACTCCCCCACATCACCTGTTGTCGTCACATGATTTCTGAATCCTTTCCTGTTTTCATTGCTCTTCTGCTTTCATGTTATATTGCCATGACCAGTGACCTCACTAGTACATTGTGCACTGTGTGTTGAGAAGCTCTGTCAGGACTTGCTATTGCTGTGTCCTTTCCTTGTACTGCAGAAACGGATTGGCGACAGCACGGAGGAACTGGAATGTGGAAACCTGGCAGAGACAAAGCGAGCTAGGTTTCACTCCTTGAGGTAAAGAAGCTTGTGTGCTGTGTGTATATAAGAGACCTTTTCTGTGATTGCGTAAGTATTTGGGTACTAAATGGAACTACAGACAGCATATCAATAATGTCGTACAGGCTCATTGCTATGTATCGCAATATCAAAGGGGAACAATCATTGAGTGTTTGACCTATAGCACAAAGGAAAAGGTACATAGGACGTTTTGGCCCGAGAGTCTTCATCAGCTATGATCTCAGCTGATAAAGGCCCTTGGGCAAACGTCCTATGTACCTTTTCCTTTGTGCTATGTCAAACGCTCAATGATTGTTCCCCTTTGATATAGACAACATATCAATGATGATAGGACAACACTTGAAAGCCTAGATAAACTGGGTAGTGGAAAGAAATGATATTAAAATTGGTTGAAATGTTGGTCGAAGTTATAGCAGATGGCCAACCAATTGAGTGCATCTTGCTAAAGCACCTACCGTTTATTTAGCATCTTAGTAGTTAGTCCTGGTGCCAGTAAGTCAGTGTAGTTATGCCAAACCCAAGCATAGAGGAAGATTGAATAGTGCACAGCAGTGCACCATTTAGGGTGATCCGGGTTTGAAATCTCAAGCCCTCCCCTCCTTCCCCCCCCCCCCCAAAAAAAAACACAAAAAAAAAACAAAACAAAAAACAGAAACCCTGAACCCAAGCTTTTAGCAGAACAACCACTCGTTGGTACATGTATATCCTCAGTCAAGTGTAGGGTAGACGTAACTATGCACCATGAATACCGTTGTTGCTGGCAGTGTAATACCATTTTAGCATTGTGCTCATGCTGCTACGATCGTGTTGTGATATTTTGTCTAAATTGTGTATGCCCAGCTTTTGGAATCCGTATGGCAGCACTAGCTCTTTGTATATGGAAAATGGTGGGAGAACGTTCAGTGAGTTGGAGGAGGAGGCGGAGCCCCCTCAGCCCCTCCCTGAATTTCTGGAGGAGTGGCTGACCAAGTTCTCTGGCTGGTCAGTTGAACACAAGATGATGGCCCTCGACGGACTCATCCCACGGTACGTTGTGTGTGCATGCATGTACATGTAGTAGCTCCATAGGAGGTCTACCATAATGCAACGTTCAATGTTTTGAGGCTACTGGACTATTTTGCGATTATATCAATTTGTTTCAAAATGGCTTCACAGCGTTTTCCATTCTCTGCCACGTACTTTCCAATAGCAGCTCTGTCACTATCGCTGTAGGGCTATATTCCTGGGACGTCTTGCTGGGTGCTGTACTGCTCCAGTTGGGGCTCAATGGCTAGCCATGTGTTCGTTGACTCCACCCACCGAGCACACTGACTCCCAGTCTGTGCATGGTGTAAATAATGCTGCAACCCTAAAACTGCATGCAAACGTTAAACATTTGCAAATAGCATTTACGTATCATATTCTGCGTGTATGTTTAGTACCTCAGCTGTTGTACTGGGTCCAGTGAGTAACTTGGCAACAAATGGACCGGACTTCACAGAAACAAAGCTTTGCTGTTCAGCTTCTAGTAAATTTTAATGCAGACCCAATCAGTGGTACTATTCAGAGGACTTTAGGGCTGGCACCCATAGGACAAAATTGCTAGGTGGTAACGATAACTGCTAGGTGGTAATGGTGTTATATTAGTACCAGGGACAGACCATGAACAATGAAAGCTTCTGCTATCCCTTTGGGGTCCCTGGGTCCCTGTGGGGCATCCATGGGGCTCTGTACAGCTGCTCCCTGTGGGGCTGCGTAGGGCTCTGTACAGCTCCCTGTGGGGCTGCGTAGGGCTCTGTACAGCTCCCTGTGGGGCTGCGTAGGGCTCTGTACAGCTCCCTGTGGGACTGTGTAGGGCTCTGTACAGCTCCCTGTGGGGCTGTGTAGGGCTCTGTACAGCTCCCTGTGGGGCTGTGTAGGGCTCTGTACAGCTCCCTGTGGGGCTGTGTAGGGCTCTGTACAGCTCCCTGTGGGGCTGTGTAGGGCTCTGTACAGCTCCCTGTGGGGCTGTGTAGGGCTCTGTACAGCTCCCTGTGGGGCTGTGTAGGGCTCTGTACAGCTCCCTGTGGCACTGTGTAGGGTCCATGGTGCTACATGTACATCAGGCTCTGCTGTTGAAAGCTTAATCCTCCTCCAAGTACCGTCTCATTAATGTGCTGCTGTTTCATTCCTATAAATATAGCTCACTTCCTGTCTTCCCCCCACACAGATGTGACTCTGCTCAACTCAAACACCTAATGGAACAGATTAGGTATGCAGTGCATGACTAGTTCAGGGCATTTAGGGGCAAGTGTGAGGGAGCTGGAGTAAGCTGTGGCTAGATGAAGGGATTGCATGAGCACTTACCCCTTATACAAAGTAGGTAGTTGTGCATAACACAGACATCAAAAAAGAATGAACGAAAAGTGTTTTCCAAACTGGATTGAAATCCACGTTAGATGCCCACTCATGCTCGCCCAATTGAAGGCATCCCTAAGGGATCACACGATTGATTATAATGTTATACATTCTTCTTTCTCCTGTCTGCCTCCTCTGTAGACCACAGTTTCAGAGAGACTTCATATCGTTACTACCAAAGGAGGTATGCGATGGCCCATCCAGAGCTAATTGTGTGTCTTTGGGAGGTCCTTATATATTTTATCTACTGTGGTGTCAAGGATTTTTGCAATACAACAATAAAAAACCTATTTTAGAAGCTACAGCAAAAAGAATTGGCTTGTCCACCTTCTCCCCACTCTTTTCCTTCCTTCCTTCTTCTAGCTGGCTCTCCATGTGCTATCATTCCTAGCGCCCAAGGACCTACTGGTGACTGCACAGACTTGCAGAACATGGTACTCACTCTGCGAAGACACACTGTGAGTCATATCAGCCTTCCCAAATGACCTGCCACAGGATGTGCAGGCATGCTAATTTGATTTGTGCTGGTGGTTTGCAAAACAGTTTACTTAATGTGCTAAAGGTCGACGGACTGTGCCAAGGCGGTACGGGATAGTGATCAATCTGACAGCAGTACTGACATAGCGTGTGTCATGGGTACAAGAGGTCAAACGCTGTTATGGCTACTGAACAAAATAATTTAGTGAGGAGCTCTGAGATTGCTGAGAGCAAAGTCTGCTCAATAAAGAAATGTTGATGTCACTAATGATATCGTGAATGTGACTTGGACATTCGTTTTCACTAAAGCCTTCCAATAGAGTAGATACCGTGGGATTCAAATGCTGTATGCCTAAAATAGAACTGTACTGTAACCATATTTCACAGTCGCTTTCTAATTTCATGCATGCTTATATACTCATGCTCACATGTTCACATGCATGCACACTTCCTCCCTCCACCCCCCCCCCCCCCCCCCCCCCCCCCCCCCCATACACACGCGCAGTCTTTGGAAGGAGAAGTGCCGGGAGTGTGGTATAGATGAGTCAATCCTCAAAACCTCCGCCAGAAGACCTTCCGGAGCCATCATCTGCAACCCCTGGAAACAGGTGCACTACTCACTGTACTCTTGTGGTAGTTGTACATGTAGGCCCCAACAAACAGATAAAGCTTATCTGACTAGCCTCGTTCCCAGTCCCACGCCCAGCTTTTCGTCACTTGCAGTACGGTAAAGCGGGAAGGGCCTGGTACATTTCCTCACGTGAGCATGACGTAATCGAAAAATGGCAGAACGAAGACGTTACGTTTTGCGTGTTATTCAACCATCTACACGTTCAATCTCGGCGAGTATGACAGTTGCCCCCCACTAGCTAGATACGTGTGGTATGTTACCTGGTACCTTCGCTCTTCTTGCTGTTCTGAGACCCACGTACGCCCACGCTTCCGGTCTTTCTACCCCTTTCTACCCTTGATGTCACTCACGTGAGGAAATGTACCAGGCCCTCCCCGCTTTACCGTACTGCAAGCGACAAAAAGCTGGGCGTGGGACTGGGAACGAGGCTACTCTCTGACTGCATGTGGTAGCAGCATATGGTGACTTCAGGTAACATGTTGGTCTGGTTTAAAGCAGGGAAATGTTCACTGCTACTCAATGATGCATAACTAAACAGTTTGCATTATATGAAGGCTAACCTCCTGACCCAGCCAAAGAGTGTAGTGAAGCATGCTTAATCCATTGCTTGTTCCCTATTGTAGATGTATTTGACAAAGCACCGAATAGAGTACAACTGGAGACACATGGATATGACCCCTCCCCATAGACTGAAGACACTTAAGGGACACGACGATCATGTGGTAAGAGCGAATGTTGTCTCACCATGCATCCATCCTGTACACACACACCGTACCTAAGTGAGGGAAGCGAGCGAGACTGCATGATCTAGTGGTGGGTTGTACGCTGATATTATTTTACTCTCTCCCATCACTGCACCGAATACTATTGAGTGTTATTCGTTATAACCGCACCCACTAACAGCCACTCCCATGTTTATAAAGTGTTTGTTATGCTGTAAAGTGTGAGTACTTCCCCCCCCCCCCTCCCCCAAGGAGTATAATCACCCTGGCCCACCGTGGTGATGGTCTCTCTTCTCTCTTGTAGGTGACGTGTTTGCAGTTCTCTGGCAGCCGGATTGTCAGCGGATCGGATGACAACACACTCAAAGTGTGGAATGCCATCACTGGAAAGGTGGGCATCTACATGACTGGTGACATGTCATTTTCAATCACCTAGCCTCGTTCCCAGGCCCCCGCCCAGCTTTTCATCACTTGCAGTATGGAAAAGCGGGGAGAGCCTGGTACATATCTTTCTCATGTGAGCGTGACGTAATCAATAAATGGCAGCATGACAAAGCCAAGTTTCACGTATTGCCGTTCTGAGCCCCAGTACACCAACTTTCTACCCTTGACGTCACACACATGAGAAAAGATACCAGGCCCCCCCCTCCATGTTATTTATGCGTCCAAAAATGGTGCGGGCCTGGGAATGAGGCTAGTAATCGATATACAACATAATATTTTTTTACCATCTCCCTCTCTCCTCTGTAGCACCTGCGTACACTCACCGGTCACACAGGAGGAGTGTGGTGCTCTCAATTTGATGGTTCAACAGTAGTCAGTGGCTCAACAGACAGAAACCTCAGAGTGAGTTCTCATGTGTACATGTGTGGAGATTGCCGACGCTGCGAAGGCATGTATCTCTGGAATGGAGGGAGCTCCAGACTCTTAGTGTAGGATGGCGTTAATTGAAGGATCGTGTTTGGCAGCTCTGAATTATATTCTGCAGTGATGAGTTGTTTATGCAGAGATACACATAATTGTAGTCTCGGTACCAGACCCTCACGTGCGAGGCTCCGCGTGCGAGGCTCCGCGTGCGAGGCTCCGCGTGCGAGGCTCCGCGTGCGAGGGTCTGGTACCGAGACTGATACGCATTGTGACATACTAGGCATGACTTGAGTCATTCTCGGTTACCATCAGGTTTGGGATGCAGACACTGGTTGGTGCAGACATGTGCTCATGGGACATACGTCCACTGTCAGATGTATGTCCATGCACGGGAATATAGGTGCGTTATATTGTGATGTGTTCGGAATAGACCATCCATTGTGAAAGTAATGTTGTCAATACACACGCACATTAATTTGCATGACATTGTACTTTTGCAATTTTGACTGTGTAGGTAGTGAGTGAGAGTGGGTTAACCTCATGTTGCACAATTGGCATAGGTGATTAGAAAGTCAAATCAGGCGAACGTTTGTCAGCATTTTGCATGCTAATTAGGATGTGGCATAATATTGCCCTCCCAGTTGATCTGTTACATGCACATGCATAATAATATTATGTACAAGTAGCTTTGCTGACTTCGAGATGTATGATTGCGCATCCCCTCACCCTCCCCCCCCCCCCCCCCCCCCCCCCCCCCCCAACCACCACCAAACATGCACACACATGTATGCACAGTGGTAAGTGGCTCCAGAGATGCAACCCTGAAAGTGTGGGACATTGACACGGGGGAAACCCTGAAGACACTGCAGGGTCATGTGGCAGCAGTCAGATGGTAATGGCTGCAAGTCTTCCCTCAGAGGAGAACCCCTATCACTAGTTTTCAATATTCTTTCCTCCAGTGTTCAGTTTGATGGGAAGCGTGTAGTGAGTGGGGCTTACGACTACCTGGTGAAGGTGTGGAACCCTGAGGATGGTGCCTGCCTGCACACACTACAGGGACACACAAACAGAGTATACTCACTACAGGTAGGGATGATGAGCAGCTGAGGTTACTCTACTGCTCGCATTCCCTTAGGACATGCAGCCTCAAGGGCTGTTTTTTCTCTCCAAAACAGAACACAACTTCAAGTTGTGTTATTGTAATGCTACAATAATTATTGTGAGAAAGAAATCCTTATGCCTTTGCTAATTGAAAAGCCACTCCTGTAAGTCAATATGTGTAGCAATTGTTGTGATGTTTTAAAGAAATGACTCTTCTTTATATTTGTAGTTTGATGGTGTTCACATAGTAAGTGGTTCACTGGACACTTCAATAAGAGTGTGGAATGCAGAAAGTGGGCAGTGCATTCACACCCTGACAGGTTAGTGGAGTCATCATTTGCTTGTGCTGTCATGTTGTTGCTGAGGTGACCGCACTACTCCCACCAACTGTACAGGCCACCAGTCCCTCACCAGTGGTATGGAGCTCAAGAAGAATGTACTAGTGTCAGGAAACGCTGACTCAACTGTGAAAGTACGTACAATTTGGCAGAAATAGTTTAGGCAAGAGCTGTGGGTGCTGCAAGGCAGCACGAAGGAGCGTTGAAATAGCATGGCCATTTGTAGCTCATAAAAAGTTCTGGTATGGGTTTGAACTACTGGCCATTGCCTTTGTGCCGCCTTGCAGCACTCATAAGCTCCTGGTTTATGGGTGCACACTTTCATGTGGTAGGCACGACATTAGAATGGCACAGTGGTAATTTATTGCATCTTTACTGCTGTGATCGCACCCAATTTTGTGTGCTTACTATTTGAGGGTGATGAGAATTCGAGGGTGGCATTTACCACGAATTGGCAAAACCTTTCTGCTTCGAGAAAGCCTGTTTAGCCATAGAGTGTGCCTCAGAATGGCCACTCGAGGTTTCACTGCTAGCTGGAAGAGTTTCATTGTGCTGGGACTTAGCACTGAAATGATACGAGGAAACTGATCCCTTCGAAGAGTACAAAGTTCTTTGCTAGCAATAGCACGCTCTACTGCATGACTGTCAGCTAGCTATTTGTTTTCTACTTCGTTGTCACAAGGTTTGTGCTACTTTGTTTGAAGACTAGCAAGAGTGGCGTCTATTTCATTCAGCACTTCTGTGGGTGCAGATACAATTTGACGGCAGTGACTCTACATGAGAGTTTGATCAATGAAATACGGTAGATGTTCTACTACCTTACTCAGTAACGTGATGTATCTCCTCGTCTTGACTTGAGGATGTTTTCTTAATCTGCAGGTATGGGACATCACGACAGGGCACTGTCTCCACACACTACAAGGCCCTCACAAGCACGAGAGTGCTGTCACCAGCCTCCAGTTTACGGACAACTTTGTAGTGACCAGCAGTGATGACGGTACTGTGAAATTATGGGACCTAAAAACAGGAGAGTTTGTAAGAAACCTCATCAAGTTGGACAGTGGAGGGAATGGTAAGTTGTACACACGCCACTATTGCTATGCTAGGAAGTCGCAATAGTCACCGTTACCAAGTATTGCACTCTGTTTGATTACCCACCACTGTGTTCTGAAAGTTTCAGTGGTGGTTGCAAGCAGAGTAACAGCATTGGCAGTGGCTCATGAAGCAGGGTGGTGGGCCCAATCCCCACCCCCACCCTGTCATCCCTTGCCACCACATCTAGTCTCAGATGTAATTATACCCACTAACCCACTTGGTGGGGAAATTTCTTCCGTTTGAAAGTTGACTGCCAACGAGAGGAGGTTCTGCATGGCAATACACATTGTCTAGCTAAGCTGGAATAAATGGTCGCCATTGCTAGCGATCGACTGAGCGTGGTTGCCACGTGGCATGTGTGTTAATTGGAATGAACTATAATACTTAGCTTGCACTACAGCGAGTCGGACCCGGGGTTGCAACGGCTACCAGGAGTGCGGTTACCCCTCGAATGAATACAGGCATAAATAGAACGGAATACTTGTAATGTAGATAGCTGCTTTTTGTTTGCTCCAGACGGGGAACCACATCATACTGTAGCTATGTGCTCTAATAACGGGTTAAAGGCAAGGTACGGTGCTGTGGTAGTGGACTCTCCCCAGCTAGCCCTGTAAGAGACAGCGTGGCAACCGCCATTTGTGTACTAGGTAGCAGATTTTGAAACCTATACACCAAGGAGCAATCCCTGTTTGTTTGTATCTTTTACTAAGTCTGAGGGCATTTCAGATACAAATGTACCTCTGTGTGTTCCCATGCAAGGTGGTGTGGTATGGCGTGTACAGTGTTCTGACAGGAAGCTAGTATGTGCTGTGGGAAGCAGAAATGGAATTGAGGACACAAAACTGCTTGTCCTAGACTTTGATGTATAGCAGTGATCGATTATACATGTACTATTTATGGCTGGCCCTCATAGTGACTATTTTGATTGCAGTCTGATTGTATTGTTCGGATGTGTATTGTCTGCATACTGTATTACTTGTAAAGGTGCAGTGTTTGTGTTCAACCATGTCAGTTTGTACATATGACCCATCATCTAATAATAATACGTCACTATACATGTTGGTCCAAGATTGTATATTCTTGGGACAGTATGGGGTGGAGTTAAGAGTTGTAATGAATTTCTATAGCAAGCGAGGTGGTGCTTGAGGTCCAGCAGTACTGTTGGGTGGCAGGTACATTTTGCATAATAAGTGTGTCCTTCAATTGATCCTTCTTGGCAGGAATGAAGTACTAGTGTCTTGCCTGTTGTATGGTTGGGTGGCAGGTATGTCTTGCGTCAGGAGCCCATGATGTTTTTTCCGCCGTGAAGAAACAATGATGTCATCATGCGTTCTTGCTTGCATATATATAGCACGTCCTTCAATTGAACCTTCTTAGCAGGAATGAGGTGTACTAGTGTCTACTAAATTGCCCGAGTCTGCACCTGGGTACTTTCTAAGGTATACAGCAATGTTGTTTTAGTTATCTAAAACTGAAATAGTTTAGTTTTTGGTTTTAATTACACATGTAGGTAGAAGTCACATTGAGTCAGTCCTCATTTTAGTTCTAGTTTTAATTACTAAAGTGAAATATGCCATACTAAAAGCACCAAATGGAATATACAATAGTACAAAACAAGAACATACACTTCACATAAGTACATACAAGAACAGAAGGTTATGGATCAGAAAGTACATAAGTCAACTAACCGGAAAGTATATGTTGGGTGTCCAGCACCTAGCTTTAAACCAGAGTACAAGACAAAATTGAGCATAATACACAACAATAATAATTATTTACAAAAAAAAGTGTACAATCCATGTACAACAAACCATAAGACAAAAGGACAAAAGGCCTATATTACATTATGATAAACTGTAACCAAAAGTTAAATATACAGAAATACAAAGGTAGAGGCAATATTACATTACAAAACAGAACAAACTGACAAACAAACACCAAAAGAAACAGACTCATCAGGAACATTTCCCATGAACCTATGGCTCGTTCATACCTCTTGCAGAGGATCTCGGTAGCCATCCAGCAGGGTAATGCAGCTGCGGTGTTGGGGACCACCACGGCAGTCTGTTTTAATAACCTTACCTAATTTTATTTATTTATTTATTTATTTTTATTATTGTTTGTTTTGTGTCTGTTTCTTTTGGTGTTTGTTTGTCAGTTTGTTCTGTTTTGTAAATTTACAAATATATAAAAATAATAATAAGAATAATAATAAATACAGCAGGGAGATACTAATGCATGGCCGCAGCCAGGCCTGCCCCATCCTCCATGCCAATTCCCTTCCTCCACATCACCCTGGAGCCACGTACACACCGGCTGGTTGCACGCAGGATGGCAAATGACAGTCTGGTCCTCACCCAGCCCATCACTTTACCATAGGGTTTACCCCACTTGGTGGAGAGTTTGTCGGCAAATCGTCTAACAACAAATTGTGCCTCTCGTGCCAAAAGTCCATCAATTGACAATACAAACGGGGTAAATGATGCATGCCGTGCCTCTGCAGCGAGTGCCATACTAAAATGCATTTTAGTTTTAGTTAACTAAAACAACATTGGACTATACAGTCAAACCTCCGATAGTGGACCCTCCGAGATAGGGACACAATATAATAAACCTCTACAAAGGACGCTTTTCAAGGTCCCAAATAATTGGTTTGCCTATGGTTCTAATACATTTTGAACCTCCAAGAAGAGCTAGGACAACCTCTCTACAAAAGACAAAAGACTTGAATTTATATTGTTCCCAAAGTGTCCTTTGTTCGGAGGTTTGACTGTAGTGGAGGGGGTGCACCAAACACTGACCAATGCATAGTCTGATACTGGTGTCAGTATCAGCCAGTAGGAGGGCCTATCACACATGCAGTTATATATATTGGTATCAGATATCTTATGAGTACTTGTGGCATTTCAAGAAGAAATAATAATTATTATTCCTTGGAGAAAGAAAAGAAAAAAATACAAAAAACGTGAAAGAAGAAAAAAAAAGAGAACAGAAAAAAAAAGAAGGAAACAGAAAAAAAGAACACACTAGCACCTCCCATCCCTCCGTGACAGGTCAGACACCGAAGTGTGCAGCCTCAGGAGCGTTGGATGGGCGTGACTGGAATCACAGAGGCCAACTGCTTTCAACCAGAACATCCTCTAGCTTCGGTGATCGAGGGAACCGGCGTCCTGGTGCTAGGCGGGGAAGTCAAGAATCGATATGTGTACGGAGTGGCCCAAACCCCGACTCAATTATTGGGGAGGCAACGTTCAGACCCCAGTCTGCTAGACGAACGCGCCACCTCGACTTCCCGCCAAAACCTGTTACAAATTCAGTATTTAAACCGGCTTCCGGGTGCGCGCGCCCCGCCCGGTTCAAAGGTCACATGTGTCCCGTTACCTAGGTGACCACCAAATTCTAATTAATGCTCGTTCCAAAAGTAAACAATGGCGATTGAGAGCAGCCGCATGGAAACAGCGTTGTTGGACCAGCGTATGCGTGCTGACAGGCACAAGGCTAACTTCGAATCATTGAAGGCACAGCATCTGACCCTTCAGGAGGTGAGAGGCCTTTATTATCTGATTATTATGAGCTGGCCATACTACTAGCCTTGCATGCCTTGTTCCCACCCACCTCCTGGGGAACGAGGCTAGCCGTATAGTAGGTGGCGAAATATGTGACCATGGATGAATGAGAAAAAATGCCCCCCCGCCCTATCCTTTGTTGTATGCTTACGTATGGTCATTGTATGCCCGTCAAACTTGTTTTAATAATTATTGCTTTGTGCCACACTAGTTAATCTAATGTTGTCTTGTGTTTCATTTCTCTAGTCCCATCAAAATTTGCGGGTGGAGTTTGAGGCTCTGTCCGACAACTATGACAAGCTGCATGGTAAATCACAGGAGATCATTCATGCTCTACAGAGCGAGAGGGACACCAGAATCCTGGAGAACGAGGAGCTAAAGGCACAGGTATAGGTAGGGAGCGTCGAACATGGGACACAGGGAGGGGTAGCCTCTCCGCCCCTGCACAAGGGCCTGGGAACGAGTCTAAGGAAGGGGGAAAAGGATGGAGGGAGGGATTGAAGTCAGGAGGTTCAAAGAAAGAGATAACTGCCACTGCAATTGGCTTAGATGGCAGACCCCTTGTGCTGATGGTGCAGTGGTCCTATATAGCCACAGTACGTGCATGGAACAGGCACACATGCATACATACGTACATAATTTTTAGCTGTTTTTTGCCCATTGGCATACTGTACAGCAAGTCAAAATGAGCATCGCATTGTGAGTCTAGAATCTATGCACTATAATGAAACAGAGTTCAGTGTTGTTGATGTGCTGCTTCAGGTTCTCACTGGCCAGAAGTTGGAGCATCTGAAGATGCAGCTTGCCGATGAAGTAGAAGAACCTTACAGGAAGGTATGTAGGATGTGTGCTAAAATGGTTTGTATGGGACTATACTGTATGGATTTATCACTTTAGCGTCTGGATGCTGTGGAGAGTGAGTTGGAAACCCTTAGGAGGTATGTGTGTGTTACTTGTCGCAGGTTGTTTTGGGGTATAACACTAGTGAGGGTTGATTCTGAGCCTACTTGACTGAGGTGTAAATAGAAGTTTCTGAAGTCTAAGAGATAAATTCATGCGTGCATGGTTTAAGAGTATGTATAGTGTTGCATGCATTTGTGACCTAGCCTCGTTCCCAGGCCACGTGGGAGCAGGGAAAAAGTGCTCAGAGATGCCACCGGTGACCATCTGACTGACACTTTTCCCTCCCCTTGCATGGCCTGGGAACGAGGCTCTTCCTGACCTTACACCGTGTGGTGCTAGGTGGGGTAGCCAAGGCAGGTGACATTGGGCTGCTGTCACAACCCTCAGCTCCTGGTCAGATTATGAGTGAAAACGAACCTTTGAAGGTTGCAATCTTTGTTTATGCCCTCTTCTTTGGAGTAATAGCAGTTTTTGATCTGTGTTCATGTGGTGGTGAATGTATCTAGTTGATGGCAATGCTCTCTATTCCATCCTCGGCAGTGAGTATACCAAAATAAAGTACAGCTATGCCTTCTTGAAGTCGGAGTATGAGACTGCTACTGTAAGTACACAAGCTAGTATAACATACTTGTTAAATATATGTTGGTTATTCTTGCAATTAGGCAAGTCCAGCCTCATTCCCAAGCCTTCCCATACTCCTGTCTTTGATGGCTTGCAGTGTCATGCTCAATCAGAGGGAGAAGGGGCTCGTATTCTATCACATGAGTGCCCTCTGTCTATAGACATTGATCACTCGTGTTACCAGGCCTTCCCCCTCTGTACTTGCACTGCAAGCATCCAATAGCTGGATGGGAGCAGGCCTCTGAAGGAAGCTACACAAGCCAAGTTGAACGATATACAATGTACAGATAACTAACAGCAAACTTCCTTTTACAGACCAGCCACCAGTCAGTAGTTGAGGAACTGACAGCGAAGCACGAGGCGGAGGTAAGACTGTGAATGGCCCCGACACTGCTCTAGAGGAAGGTATTGTGTGTTCAGGAGGGGTGGAATATTCTGCCCAGCTCAAGATGACCAGCTCTACATCACCCCTCTATCTTTCTTACTGTGTGTGACAGCTAGACTCTTTGCTTGTGTGTCATACCAAACGTTGCTATACTGATGTGACTTTGTACCATAATAAGATGGAACTTATTCCACTCGATATATTTCAGTCTCGGATAGGAGCTCCCATTGACATAAACTCACTGTGTGTACAGGTGGTGGCATACATTGAGGAGCGAAAGGAGTTACTGGCTCGTCAAGAGAGGAACATTCCTTCTGAGATGCAGAGGACAAGGCAGCTGCAGAGAGAGAACAGTGAGGTAAGGTGGGGACAGTCATATTTCTTCCATCGTGATATTGTGGGATCAATGTTAATCTGGTTTGGGTATGCAAATTTCAGTGCTTGCTTGCTAGGGGCATGCCCAGGAGCCCCCCCCAAGGTAAATTTCTCGATTGACCTCCTTCTGAGTTATTTGCTTTCTGAGGCCATTTCAGAGGTATGTATACGTAGCTAGCTGTTGACAGATCTCAGTGCATCAGTAACAACAGTCTTGTTACCGAACGATCGCTTTGGAAGATCGTGGAACGAGGTTGGTGAGGGCCGTCGACATCCTGAGTACGTATACACACTGATTGGATAGTGTTGATCTGATTGGATGATCACAGACTCCCAGTACTGCTAAGTGTTGTTGGCAGACAAAGACTACTCGAGTACTCGTTGCTGACGTTAAGAACACCTGGTTGCCAACCCTGACTGCATGGTGTGATTGTCAATCATGGTCACATGTACATGCTGTTGATCTACTGTAGCTTCAACAGAGAGTGAAAGGCCTCACGTCAGAGGTTGAAGAGCTGCAAGCACAGAAAGACCATGCTGGAGCACAAACTGATAAGGCAAGCAGTTCCAATAGGGGCTACACTAGCCTCGTTCCTGGGCCATGTGGAGTAGGGAAAACTCCATGTGGCCTGGCTAGGGCTATACGTACCTAACCTCATGATTGCAAAACACTGTGTTATGTATCCATTTGTTTGTGTACTTGCAGAACTATCAGATGCAGTCTAGACAACTTGCAGAGTCTCAAGCCCTCGTCAAGACCCTTGAGGTTGGGTGTAGAATGTGTATGTGATTACATGTTGTCTGTTTGCGGCCATCACATTCTGATTCCCGTTCTCCCTCCTCCTCAGATTGAGCGCTCCTCTCTCACCGGCCAGGTGCAGACGCTGCAGGCTGAACTCTCCAAGGCCAATGACACCCAGCACTCCCTCAGTGAGCAGGTCAACCACACACAGAGGGAGGGTGCAGCGCTGAACAGGTAATAACATAGTTAGTCCCCAGTGATTGACTATGTATGTGTCTAAAAATCCAATAGAGGGTGAAGTGTCTTTGTGAGGTCAAATCATCTCATTTGTTTATTGTTGCAATGGAGAAACTCTGTCTGTTCATCACTCAAATTGGGGGTGTGTGGATTTGACATACCTAGATACCTATAGAATGACCGATTTTGCTGTGATTGCCTGCCCCTTGCTAGCTTCATTCTGGCTAACCCCCCCCCCCCCCCCCCCCCCCCCCCCCCCCACTCTCCTTACTGTGTTGTATAATGCATGTATCCATGCGGTTGTGTTTCTGTGCATTCAGGAAGCTGGAGGAATCTGAGCACAGACACAAGATGGAGATCAGTGAGCTAAAGATGCAGTAAGTAATACATGTACTGGTAGTTGGAGGAATATTCTGGGTACACATGTGCTTCTACTAATCGTTCGGAATCCATGAATAGCTGGCAATTTTTGGGAGTAGAGAGGTTGGGAGGGCTCATTGGCCTTGTTCCTGACCATTCTTCACCCTATTGCAACCTGTACCAGTCACTGTCTTGGTCTGTCATCAGCAATCCCATGAATGTGATGCATGAGTTGTGCATGCCCCTTCATCTCGCTTTTAGTCATCTTCATCGGTGTCGTGAGCTGGAGGAGGCACGGGAGCGTAGTGTTGCTGAGCAGGTGTCATACCAGGAGCTGGTGGAGACTCTACAGAGGGCATTGCAGGAACAAGAGGCTCTCCTGGCCGAGAAGGTGTGTTAATACTGAACTATGATATCTACTAGACCAACTCTTGCTTTCGGGAGAGATGGCCTGGCTTAATTGAAGATCACCTCCAAACAAGCTTTTTGGAGCGTTGCTGAGTCCATACGAGTCCACATGATATGTCTTTTGTGCTGTAGGAGCGCCAAGTAGAGCTCCGTGTGCAGGCGGTACGAGAGAAGGAGTGGGGACAGCAGGCCATGCTGCAGAGGGAAAAGATTGAGCTAGAGGAGAAACTGGGAGAGATTCAGAGGTGCACACATTCACACACTGACACACAGTTGACTAAGTGGGAGTGTACAGACTACGTGACTCCACTATTGCATCAAACATCTTACAGAGAACTGGAACATCCAAACCCCAAACTTAGCAGATCTTGTCATCATACCTGCCGATGATCTTAAACCTCTGTGTGCATAATCTTCTATGCAGATTTCCACTTTCCAAAACAACACCCTATGCATTAAGCTGATTCAGCCACCTCATGGCACGTTGATGTCTTCCCTTATCATTCCAGGCTGCACGCTGCCAGTGCAGAAGAGAGTCAGCATGAGGTGGAGAGGCTAGAAGACCAGGTCAGGAGCCTGCACACCCAGAAGGTTGGTGCACTTCTGCTGCTGGCCATATGTAATGGCCAGCTGACATGAGGGGTGGGGGTACACTAGCTGGCATCCAAATTAGGTGGTTTGTAAACCTTACGTTTTATGTGTTCCAGACTGCCGTTGAGTCAGAGCTAGAGCTAGTGAGAACCCAGATGAAGGACAAATCTGAACAGCACCAGACACTGCAAACGGTACGTGGAACATGTGGTCTGTGGGAGTGGATCAAGCACGTTGGGTGTGATTGGGGTTGGAAGTCATGTACAGACAGAGATGTCTCCTTCTGGATTTGAGTGTGTGTTTATTGTTTTACTTTTGTAGGAACTTCGAGAGCTGCGTAGTGTTAACAAGAAATACCACACCATGGTTGCTGAACACAAGAGGTTGGTATTGTCGTACTTGTAGTCCATTGCGTGTCATTGAAGGTTGTCAGTGTGCTTCTCAGGAATCAAAACGTTCTCATTTTTATAACATACTATCCTCACTAATGGTTCACTCTACCAGGACCCTGTTCAGTGGAGGATGTCCTTGGGAAAATTGTAGCCTCGTTCCCAGGCCTACCCCATTTTTTCTGTTCTTCGGTTTGCATTGACAGATGCGGAAAAGCCACGCTTCTGCATCCGTGTATTATTGTCAACGCAAACCGAAGAACAGGGTAGGCCTGGGAACGAGGCTAGGAAAATTGTATATCCAATACATCTCCCTTCATGAAAACTGCAACATTCTTGGGCTTATAGCATGACCCTACAGATATAGCCAGTTCCTTGACCCACAATGTGACACACAGTGGTATCAACTGATACCGGTTCTCAATACCACCAGTCTGGAATCTGATAGATATTGATGCCTAGTACTTAGTATTACCCAGCAGGGCTTGGATGTCTCGAGTCTGGGCCTTTGTAATGACTTAACTAGCCCAAGGCCCTCAGGTTTCTAAATCTCGTAGGTTCATTGGACTCAGTGTCCAAGTGCTAATTTCCTCCTCCACTCCAGCCTCCAACATTCTGAACAGGAGGTGCGAGGCTCCTGTGAGAAGCTGGAAGGTCGGGTACAACTGCTCGAGGAGCATCTGGCCAGGACCCAGGAGGATGCACAGAGACAACACAACCAGCACACACAGGGGCTGCAAAGAGAGAGGTGGGTGGCCATTGTGATTATGAGAATGCACCATCCTGAAGTAGTCTTCACCACACCAAACAATGGTGACTACCTGTAGCTATTACTAACAGTCATGATCTCCAAGAGAGTCTCCAGTCCATTGCTATAGCTGATTTGTTCAATTCATTGGCACAGCTATATCCTTCATTGGCCAATACATCTACAACCCTTTCCCACGGTAGATGAAGTTTTCTGATTGTTTGGTGTTGGTGTATGGAGTTATGTGTATGATTATGCTTTGTGTTGTCAACTGTGTAGCAAGTGCACTTCAATGTTGATGAAAATCTATGGTTGGGACGATAAGTAGCAATACTACTGTGTAGCAATGCAATGGAGAGGTTGTAGGATCTGCACAACCAATCCTCTGCAGGCAGGGTTGGGTTGCAGAGCGAGAGTCACTAGTGACGAGGTTGGAGGAGTGCCACTCCCAGCAGCAGACCCTCAGTGCACAGCTCTCAGATGCTAAGAAAACAAGCAAGAAGGTAGATATATCATAACCTACATAAATGAAGCAGCATGTCAGCAAGTGACATGCAATTATAGGGCAGATTTCTTGTCGTTTGGCTCTTTGCAGCTTGTAGATCAAGTGAGCAATAATAAAACAAAGTGGTTGTTGATCTGGCAGGAAGTAGGGCGATGGTTAAGGCATATTAGGGCCAGGGCCAGTGCTGAATGCGCATGCGTGCCCATGTGTATATGTAATTCCTGCCCGACCAATATCCACATCGTAAACTAGGACTTAGCAATTACGTCCGTGCATCAACAAAACATGATATAAATCATATCAATAGGAATGGATGGTCATGATATGATCCTAAAGTCATCATCATACGTCTGGACTATGAGGCATTTTACATCTGTTACAAATGGTCTATTGCAGCTGCAGAAACACTACAAAAAGCAGGTTCGGGAGCTTAAACTGTCACTTGAAATGGCAGGGGCTAAAGAGGAGCAGCTCTCTGCAGATAAACAAGCCCTCAAGTAAGCTTACAAAGAGCAACAGTCATTGTTATGCAGAATCAAGTGTACACCTTAAAGGTGCAGTGTCTTGTGGGATATCATGACAACAAGCACCGTCATTGGTTGATAGACATGAGCAGTGATAGTACCTGAGCATAATTCAGTGGCTGTTTTCATCATCAGGAAGGCGTTGGAGCTGGAGAACCAGAAGCTGAAGTGCAGATTTTCAGATGTAAGCCTTCTTCCTCACGTTACCGTAGTGGTGGGATGTGCTTGTAGTACTGTAGCATCACCGCTGATATGCAGGTGTTCAACTATGGTTTGTTTTGTTGACATTGCATGTGTTCTAGATGCAGCGAAAACAAAAGGAGTTTCTCTTCTTACTTCACCACAACCCAAACTCACTTACCGGAGGAGTTCACACACCCTTGTATGCAGTTGCTGATCAGGTTTGCAATGCATGCAAGACCTAGAAAGTTGTTTTTGTGTATCAAGGGAAGCAAGTCTGCTCAGAGAATGATAGTAGAAGTTGACATTTGCTTGGGAGACCTGCCACCTGTGTAAAATGACCAACAAACCTGTTTATAGCCTTGTTCCCAGGCTCCTCCCCAGCTTTTTGTTGCATACTGTACAAAAATGCTACAAAAAGTTGGGGAACGAGGCTACCTGTTTAAGCGTGGCTATTTCTGTGACTCTCAGGAGAAATCTGACTTGGATGAGTTTGAAGAGGTTGGTCATCAGTCGGAGACAGTAGCCCTGGGACCTCACCGCCACCCCCCAGTCTCCCCCTCAGAGTCCAGCCACAGCATCAGTGATAGACAGAGCTAGCTCCAGTTTGTCTCAATTCCATAAATTGTATTTGATAGGTCAACTTAGGAAGGCAGTCACTTCTTAGCTTCATTCCCATAAAGGGTTGTTGCTTGAGGTATGCAAGGCATATAATTGCAAGCTGCATGGCAAGACCTGGGACTGAGGTTCATCATTTTCTTCCATGTGTATAGTGTACTACCTTTTTGTAATGACTCCAATTAATTTTGCTGTTGTGCATGCACTTGAAGTATGTAATCGTAAGGCCTTTTGAAAAGTAAACTTGGGAACTACCCACACTGCTCCCCAAGATTGAAGATACCTAACTAGTGAACAGTTTAGATGTATAGCCACAGTATTTTAGATCCCAAGCTGCAAAGGTAGATTGAGATTGTAATGGCATGACTGGGTAGTTGAAGTACACGTAGTGTGGTAATCTCGTACTGGGAATGGTGAGATCTAGGTGTGTTGTGTAGCTTGCAGATTTTGGAGGTGATGAATGAAAGTGGTTCCATGTCATTCATAATTTCAGCTTGTCGGCCATGCCAGTCTAATTTTATGTTGCTCTACGTGGCCAGAAGACACTCCCAAACAGAGTATGTAGGCTTATAACAGTCATGTGATCGATTGTTTACAGTAGTATAGTGTATGTTCATGTTTGTGGGTTACTTTTTACTCCTTGTGGACGGTATAAGTCGTATGTACGTGTTTGTAGGTTACTCTTGGTGGACATAGTCGTATGCATACGTGTTTGTGGGCAGTTACTCTTGGTGGACATAATTATAGTCGTATGCATACGTGTTTGTGGGTTACTCTTGGTGGACATAATTATAGTGGTATGGTATGTGTTTGTGGCCGGGTTACTCTTGGTGGACAGTATCATGTGTACATCTTCGTTCATGTTGAGAAGTACCATCATCCACCATGCAAGCCTAGAGTAACCCACAAACACATCCACAAAGAGTAACCCACAAACATGTTCATAAATTATATCGACCACAAGAGTAACCAAATGCGCAGCTATTATATACTGTCCACCAAGAGTAAGCTAGGCCTAGCTCTTTCACTGTACATAGCTTATTTGCTGCTTCCCATAATCATAAATATTGTATGTTGTGAGGAGAGAGAGAAAACTGTACTTTACATGCATGTGGCAAAAGTATATATATGTCTTATAATACTGCGGTAGAAAACAGGAAAGAAGAAGATTATAGTGCGGTGTGTATAAAAATGGTTCAGAGGATGAGCAATTGAAGTGGGCTAAGCGATTGGTGCTAGACGGATGTTCTGCTGTACAGTACTAGTGTAATGGTTTCAAAACTGTGTTTCGTCTTGGTCGCCAAGGACACTTAGCCTGTTGGTAGCCTGTGGTCCTGTGGAGGCCATCCCCTGCAGAGGAATTAGGCACAATTGTGTACACCAATCAGTGCGCCGAGTTCAGGATCCCGCCCACTCATGTAACTGAAATGGTAGGTCACAAAACCATGCATAGGGCATTTTATTGCATGCACGAGGGGGTGTGTATACAGCATGAGGCAAAATCAAGTGTTGTATTTGTCTCAAAACCTCACCTCGAGTCCAAATGCCATACTGCACGAGACATGCGGTGCAGTTGGTTTATTGCAACATTATACGACAAGTGTATTTCCAGTGCTATATTTTCCAGGGGACAATATAGCACATGTACAAATCAAAGCACATGCACTTTGGCACTTTCATGTTACATGGCTTCATACAATAATCATAGGTTCCCCCCCACTATTCTACAGTACGCTAGGGAAGAGACCGGGAATGAGGCTACAGAACAGTGTTCCTTAGCCTCATTTCCAGGCCTTCTCATCCCAGCATTTGTGACAACGCTGGGGTGAGAAGGCCTGGGAACGAGGCTCATAGACCAGTGTTGGCAAATAGCAACATCTGCAGTGCTAGCCTAGTACTTACACATGTAGGTGCAAACCGGGTCATTTTTAACCCTGTAGTGAACACTGACTATAATATGCTCTATGTATTTGACATTCAAGTGTGAGTCTAATAACATACTTGTGAAGCATGGTATCGTTGCAGAATCTGCTCAGACCAGGCAAGTAGTTGAAGGCCATCAGGAGGCATCTGTACAGCTGAGGGCTTCTTGTTCAGTAGGTAAAGCAGCCTTGTCACATCCCGCATTACATCACTGGAGGAGGACACAAAATACACATGCGCTGTACTCACATGCGCGCCACAGCATAATGTCATAACACAAGATGACATCATTGTCATTCTGCAATGACAATGATGTCATCATGTGTTCTCGTGGCAACAACCCAAAACACTAATGCGAGGGAAAATGGCAGAGAGTTTGGGAGAAATGCACTACTCATTAGGCAACACAGCTAGTTTAATTGTGCTTGTAGCACTGCCTTCATTACCCCATGAAACATCAATTTGAAAGCACTGTCATATTTCAGCTAGAAGTAGGTAACATGGTGTACCGGTACTGCTTAGCTGCTTGTGCATCAGGAGGTAGTTCCTTGAGCCTCCTGCGCATGTCATTGAGCATGCGCAAGTACACTTCTGCCTGCGAGCGGAGGTAGTCTAGCTTCTGCATGAATTGTGTCTCCTCATCTGAGCCATCTTTGTGTTCGTGTGTGTGTGTGTGTGTGTGTGTGTGTGTGTGTGTGTGTGTGTGTGTGTGTGTGTGTGTGCGCGTGCATGTGTGTGTGTGTGTGTGTGTGTGTATGTGCACATTATGCGAATGTATGTGTGGTAGGTAGAAAGATGCATTGACTGACACGACAAACAATTCAGGTCTGCAACAAATCAAATTGTACTTACCAGAGAACGATGGATTTTCATGCCCAGTGAAGTGGGCATCTGGTTCATCCTTATTCTGTAGGTGGAGAAATAATTATCTTCACAGTGGCACATTAATTATGTTTTCCTAACTGAAGCTGCTTACAGGTCCCTTGTTCTCGTAGGAGAAGGAGTTTGATCTCTTGGTCCTCAGGGTGTTACTAGCAACTTCTTTACTCCGAAGGTTCTTGTTGGTGTCCTCCACATCAAACTGCCCTTGGCTGCATGTAGCACATGTGCACGTTGTGTGTATGTGTGTGAGTGTGAGTACATGTGTGTGCGTGTGTATTGTGCGTGTGTGTGAGAGAGAGAGAGAGAAAGAGGGAGAGAGAGAGAGAGAGAGAGAGAGATACATATGGCAACCACCCACCCAGTTTAGAAAGAGCAAAGAAATTTCACCACAAAATTAGGCGTAGGAAGCAGTTTCACCTTGAGGGGGCTGACCCATTTGAGCCTTACTCGTTTACGTATATTGCACATGACCATTGAACTTTGAACTTAGAACTACAGCTAGCAAGATTGAGCTTAAAGACAATGACAGAGTAAACCATCAGACTTTGCTGTTGATTTGGAAGACTTGTTCTTCAGGTAAGAAGCTTCAAGCCTCTTAGGAAGACTGGAAGTATTGGCGGGGCTGTCGGGTAGAGGCTGAAATATTGAGCAGCCATAGCCCCCCCCAGCTCCCCCTGGTTCCTATGCCTTTGCCTATCATAATTGTAATTCGGGAAATGCCACTACCAGCAAGCACTCAACTGATGAACTCCACTGATGTGTATGCATATCCTCACGACCCACCTTGATTTGCTGAGCAGTGTGGCAATGAAGATGGTTCCAACCATAACACAGACGATGATCACTACCACTGCCAGCACAATTATCAGGATCACTGCCCACTGTGGGAGCACTTCAGGGCTGGGAGCGGCCACTGGAAGGGGGAAGGAGGAAGGGGAAGCGAGGGAGGGGAGAGGGAAGGGGGGTGGGGGGAGGAGGGAGGAGGATGAGGAGGAGGAAGAAGAGGAGGGTTGGAGGGGAGAGTAAGGTGAGAGGAGAGAGGAAGGAGGAGAGAAGACGACAAAGTAATTACAAGGTAGTGCATACCTTGTGTAAAATTTAGTGAAACCACTGTCTGGTACAGGTGTACACACATTCAGCAGAGTATGTAACTTGAAGAAATAAGGCACCAGTTAATCTTATTCATTTACTATGCATAACATAATTATGCATCTTAGGTTACAATCACTAGCTATGTACTGGAACAGCACAGGGTGTGAAAACACACAAAGGAAAAAGCTCTACCATGCAGACTCTGCAGGCATCAAGAAGCAACAGCAGAAACGTTCGTTCATGGACAAGACCATGCCCACTTTCTCTGAGGTTCATTATACTTACTAATGTTTGATCAGGAAACAAATTATATTATGTGGTAACCACACTCCTGGTAGGGAGGTATTGCACGAGTGTGTAGGTACTTTCCTGAGCCAAAGGCGAGGGAATTACTACACATGAGTGCAATGCCTCACCATAACAATATATATATATATTGCCTGTAGCACTGGAAGTTGAGCAGAGGTAACTTGTAAACCAAGAACAGTCTGATCATTTGTGAACATTAATTTTAACCAACTCGCCAAGGGTAACACGTACTAGACTTAATATGTGTTGGAAATTCCTGAATGGCAAGAACAACAACGAGGTTACCAGTTTGGTGTTTGGTTTATACAACATTTGTTCCCCAGTTAACTACATTAGGGTAATAGGTTACCAGATCCCTTCGTCATTCTGGGCTGAGATAAAATGTGGCAGGTCCTCTTAGTGTTGGGAGTCTGGGAATGAGGCTAATCCGGGTGAGTATCCACCCATCCACATGCCATCGCACCCACTCACCCACATACCATCACAAGCTCACCCACCCACATACCATCACAAGCTCACCCACATACCATCACAAGCTCACCCACACCCACATACCATCACAAGTTCACCCACCCACCCACATACCATCACAAGCTCACCCACATACGTACCATCACAAGCTCACCCACCCACATACCATCACAAGTTCACCCCCCCCCCCCACCCACATACCATCACAAGCTCACCCACATACGTACCATCACAAGCTCACCCACCCACATACCATCACAAGCTCACCCACTCACCCACATACCATCACAAGCTCACCCACATACGTACCATCACAAGCTCACCCACATACGTACCATCACAAGCTCATCCACCCACATACCAATCACAAGCTCACCCACCCACATACCATCACAAGCTCACCCACCCACCCACAAGCTCACCCACCCACATACCATCACAAGCTCACCCACCCACAAGTTCACCCACTCACCCACATACCATCACAAGCTCACCCACCCACAAGTTCCACCCACTCACCCACATACCATCACAAGCTCACCCACATACGTACCATCACAAGCTCTCACAGATATGGTAGTATTTATGAGCACTGTAATGTGGAATCCCGAGGAGCAGAGATCTACACACTGTGCCACACCGTTAGCTTCCAACAGGAATTCTGAACACCTGCAGAGGAGGTAGGGAGATGGTACAAAAGAGGAACTTGGGCTGCAAGCAAGCAATGTCTGGGTATTCAACACGGTAAATCTGGATGACGTATAGGTGAACAGTATCTGAAACTGTCTCCTGAAGAAGCAGAAAGTCTCCTGTTCCTCTCATGTACATACAATTCCTTCCCATCCATAAAAGGCCCCACTTACAATAGTCATTACCCTGGAACATCAAACTGCCAGAAAGGTTTTTTCCTGATCGGCTATGGAGTGCTTAGGTGTGTTATGGAATGTCTTACTGATTAACGCTATACTGATTGATTAAGGAATTGTCTTTCGATCAGTGGAATCTACCTCACAATATGATCGCAGTGTAAGGCTCCTGTTCTGCACAGTATCTATCTTCCATTAGTAGCGGAAGGCTTGAGTGTACAAGAACAATAATTATTGTGAGTCTGCTTCATCACAATCGTCAGTGATGTCAGAATGAAGGCCCTAATCCTAGTTTGATAGTCAGGAAGCGTTGATTGGAGTGTTGGGAAAAGGCATCATTTGGAATACTTTGCGGTATTAATCTTAGGAATAAACGTACTTGGTTAGGCCTACTTCAGACCATTACACAAGTAGTATGTCTCTGCCCACCCACCAATCGTAAAAACAGCTGTATAGACTAAACACATGAATAGTATAATGGCTGGGCTCTTACCAATTCAACACTGTGCAATAACTTCATGTAGAGGGGGGTGGGTGCTAAATAGGCAGTGACGCTTGATACTAATTTTGGAATCTTTGATTACTGTCTGTGTGTATCCATGAATGTTTAAGGTCATTCAGAACAGTGTCAACTGTCCAGGATCAACCTGATGTATGAAGAGTGTTATCAGCCGAGTCTCTACTCTCTAGAGTATGGCAGCATTTCCATGCTGTTCCATGCTGTGTAGACTCTACTGGAGCCCATTTTGTGTATACACTTTCAAAGGCAATTGAGGTTTGACCCCAACAAATATTTATTCCTGTTGCCATGGTAACACTTGTTACTAGCAAAGCAAGGGCCAACCAAGTAAGTCACAGTTCCTACTTTTTGGTAATACGTAGTCTTGTACTACAAACTAGCTACGTACCTCTGACGTAAAATTTGAACATACTACAATACTGTATGTTGTGTAAATAGTGTCCATACTCAGGGCAATGCGATCCATTATGATTTTAAAGCATTCTTCATATTTCCTCCTGATACCACAACCTACACATTCAGTAACAAAGGGTATAGGCCGTACTTTTCAGTAGGAAGACTTACTTCATGCATGGTCCCTCAAAGTTACTGCCACAGAAGACACACTCCCGGGAATACTGTGTACACCGAGGATCAGGCTCTGTGGAACCAACAAATGTATGATCTTTAAACCGATTTATATCCACTGTCACAAATATGTGCTGGCCTGGGAACAAGGATATGAATGGCTGGTTGTAAAATGTTTCTGGATATGCCTTAATGGCGCCCTAAGTGAATCATTAGTTCATAATAATTCCATTATGCACATACCATGCTAATCATATACATAGTTCAGTGTCTACAGTAAAGTATTACTCTATTGTAATGTATACTTGTACTATAGCAGTGTGCTGACTGGTTGAGTAAGTGTAATACCAAGAGGATATTGCGTACATAGTTTGTTAGCAATGGCCTTTGATTATAGCAACGAGAGAAGACAACGACTAAATTTCACTGGCACAAACATGCAAGCAACAACATTGAGGAGGCTACGGCACAGCCTCTAGGCTGGAAAGTCCTCTGCTACTTCAACAGTCCAGCATAATGATTGGTTAACGATAGCACAACTGCTCATGTTTTTGGTAGTAATACCACTTGCAACCGGCACTCGGCTGCACCTTGTGCAGTATATTACTGCCAATTGCACGCTCACAGCATGCTACTAATTGTACTGACCACAAGATTAAATGGGACATTAAATTACAGTAACAAACATTTCCTGCCCCCATACCAGGCATATTTATAGTACATATAAAATTTACTACACTGAAACTCGATGAGGTAGCTATTGTTGTGTAAGTTGCTTTAATGCATCTTGGCAACAATGCACAAGGCCTTTTAGAGAATGCTCTTCGAGGGCTACAGTGAGATCTACCACAATTACTACTCACTTTTAGCGTATGTGCTAAAGCTGTACATACCAGTCACTCTTCTGCAGTCTGCATTTGATCCAGAAGGGCTGAAGAAGCCGGAGTTGCACAGGCATGAGAACTCTGCCATGTTACAGAGGGAATTGCCCCCACACAGTGAGTTATTGGCCTGCAAACTACCACCGATCACCTCACTGCAGTCTGAAGTAGGGGAAACAGACTCAGTGGTCTACATGCATAAAAAACGCATTGAGCAAATACATCTGAAGTAATTTTGCAATGGTGGGCAAAACTGGTTGAGCTACTGTGGTCTGGTACGACACAGGTAAGCTCAGTGAGCAAGTAATATTCAATGTGTCTGACAAATTGAAATTTATGTCAGGTTCTCTCATTGGTCTCTACGTGGAGCTTTATTCTCGTTGCTATGGATTATCTGCAATTGTTCATGGCTTATGATGTGAATTAGGATGGCGTAAAGAGCTTGAAGCTAGCTGGGATGTAGCCTACGTATTTTTCTAACGCTAGCTAGCTAGCATGCAATTGCACGCTTTGTTCAAGTTTCTTTGCTCACTTGCGCCTTGTCTCTGGGCTCTGCAGCTCAGACATAATCCAAAGAGTAGCAACAACCGCCCCAAGTTCGTTTTTCCCTGCCGCAAGGGTGCTAGAGAGGAGTACCTCGGCCACGCCATTCTTCAACCAAAAGGGGGCGTTGACCGTCTTGCCAGTGCGCGCATGCGTGATCGGAGCGCATATGCGCGCGGCGGCCTTTCAAACCATGGAAACGCGCGGGGGAGACGCGGACTCAACGGGGATTAGGAACTGCACGATGGAAACTATTCCAAACGAAACAATCCTCAGGATTTTCCGCCTACTGTCTATTAAAGGTACAAAGAGTTGTTGTAGCTAGCCATTAGTGGTAGATCTAAATTTTGTAATACTTGAAGCACAGCAATGTGCTAGCTATCATGATCATTGGACTAGTCTCGTGCCCAGATGAAGAAACGAAGTTCTGTCTGGTATGAATGGAGTGTTTTCTGAGATCGAATCGTTTTACACACCTGGTGCAGTGTACTTACCAGGAATAGATTGCTTACGCATGCTGGGAATTGCATACAGATTCCAAGAGTGGATTTTCTGCTACATTCAGAGCCACAGAACTCTTCACCAGATTGCATAGTGCTCTCTGAGTAGCCAAGAATGTATAGCTCCAGGAAATAGTATGCTACTCTAATGCAAGTTCTGAATTGAATGAACATCCTGAGCCAATTCTAAGTTAACGTTAACTCGTTCCTAGGCCGTTCCCAATGCCAGTATTTGATCGCTTCCATGGCGGGGGAAGGCCTGGTCATGTGCGATGATGTCAGGTAGTAGCCTCATTCCCAGACTCCCCCCTGTGTGCGCGGTGAAGAAAAATACTTCACTGTGTGCACAAGGGGAGCCTGGGAACGAGGCTAGTCAGGTAGACAGATGGGGGGGTGGTGCTCAACCGTTACAATACCTGTTTCGCGTTGTTGTGAACAACGAGCGGTATCAATCATCTGCCTTGAGAACGCTCTGACATCCAGCCTTTGGACGGACAGTACAAGACAGGATGTCAAGATTCTTGATTGGACACCACCCTCTGTGTGTCTGTCATGTGTCTGCCTGATGGCACCGCACATGACCAGATCTCCCAGGCCTTCCCCCGCCATATTTCATATTGGAAGTGACAAACACTGGCGGTGGGAACGGCCTGGAATGAAGGGTTATTGATCTGGTCAGGAGCCCATAACGAGAAGGAGTATCCAACTTAGCATTGTAGCTAGCCATAGACCTCTGTTAGTGCTGTGTTAATTCTTCGCTATTCTGTTAAATGCTGACATACATGCATGTGTAGATATCACTGCTTGCTCCCTGGTGTGTTCAAAATGGCACGAGATCACGGAGGACAACATACTTTGGAGGGGAATCTTTTCGTTGAAGATTGAAAAAATGCCAGTGTAAGATATCTTTCATTTTGGCCACTGTCATTCTAACTCCACACACATGTATGTCCGCGGTGTACTTTGAAGCTGAATGACTGATGATGATTCGCAAGTTCTTGTTTCACTTTGCTGCAGGGATGCTGGACTAATTGCAGAGTTTGCTGGGCATACGTCCTGGAAACTAGCTTTCCTATGCTGCAATACTCTCAGGAAACGGGTCAGCCTGCATTCTGTGTTGGTACCGTACACACACTCTAGCCATGTAGTATTGAAAAGGGTATAATAACACTGCAGGAACATGCACCATTCTGGAATGATGTTGATTTCTTCCTGAACATTCAGGAGGTATGTTGGTCTTGTATTCGTTCTCACCTTCATAAGCTAACTAGTAGTGCTTTTGCTTTCAGTGAATACTCTATTGTGTAAACATAAACAATCAATTGTATTTTACATACAATGATGTCGTTACTTCACTACACCACAGGTTCACTGTTCACGATCTAATGCACAGCGGGTTCACTGTTCACCAAGTAGGCTTGGAGTGGTACGTCAAGCTATGTTGTCACTTGTACGGAGACTCCCTGTAGCACAGGTGGGTATTCAGCTGCCTCCCCACAGTTCCAGACTATTGTCAAACGATATGCCCAATCACATGTACAGGTGTGTGTTGGAGCAGTGCTAGCAGTATAGGCACTGTGTCAAAGTTGACTATGTCAATGCAGCCATTCCCCTGGAGTCCATGCAGACATGCACTATTTTGAAATTATAATCGTTGCCCTCCTTCCAGTGTAGTTTGTCAAATCTTATTGTGTTAACACCAGTCAATTCAACTTTAGTGTTTGGGGTGCAAGCAAATACACACTTGAAATAATGGTTATAGAAGCCTGTTTAATCTCCACCACACTACAGAGGGAGAGGCGACCACACCTCCATCAGTTTGTCTGTAGCCCATGCAATGGTCTCTTCTGGTGGATGTTGAACTTGAAGCTCAACCCCACCAGTATATCAACACCACTTGCCAGAGGGAAGACAATGGACGACAAGACATTTCGGGAGCTCCAAAAGGCAATAATTGTCCTGAATCAGCACTGTGGCTCAGGTAGATGGTATAGTTGTAGTTTACGTACCTATACCTTTCATTGGTATAGTTTTTGATATAGATGTGCAAAGAAGTCTATGGTACAAGTGAGAAGGATTAGTAGTGTTTGCGTTCCTCTGGTGCAGCCACATTCCTTCAGAAGTTGAAGGATATTGCAGCTGTTCCGTCTCGTATACACTTCCTATGCCCCCAACGTAACCATGTGACCTCTGCCCTGCTGATCCAACTGAGCTGTGGCTGTGTGCATGTCCCGACAACTCCTCCAGTGACTAAGCCATGGCCATCAGCAATGACTGTCTTCACAGACTGGAATAAGCAGTTTGTTGCGCCTGTGCAGGATGCTGTAATTCAGGTATTGATTAAATTTAGCAGTGGAATAATTGAGCTCTTGGTTTTGCCTGTCCCAACAATTGGAAGTTTAGCATGCATGTGCAGCTATAGTCAATGGTTTGCAATTCAGAGTGATCCAACTTAGAAGAGCCAAAGGGGAGGTTGGGAAATTAAAAACAACAGTTGTTCATCAGGTACCTGTCTCCTGTCTAAGAGCAGAAAAAGAAATGTATGAGGTACCTGATACAGAGCAGGAAACCACCAGCGTACTGCTTGATCTACTCACTTAGCATAGACGTAGTAGAAATTCTTTTGACTACCACATATAGTGACGTTTTCTCTGTGTTGTTTTGTACAGGTGTTGAAGACTTGGGGAGAACTGGCTGGTGACCCTGAGTTGGGTACTGCGATAGAATGGGATCGCCCATTTTATTGGATGGAAAAACTTGCCAAGGAAAAGTTTTGGCTTGGTGGCAGGGGGAAGTATGTGCTTGATGTTCTGAAACAGATGCGTGTAAAGGGACTTTGTATCAACCATGTAAGTGAATTACATTACATTACATCATTTAGCAGGGATGCATGCATCATGGCCAAGCTGAGAGCAATATAACAATACTTTCTTCCAGCCTCTCCACCACCCCCTAAATGATCCTGCCTTTGCAGACCTCATCAGCCCATGTTTATCAGCAGGGACGGTTGCCAGGAGGTGAGGGATAGTACTTACATATGGCTGCCATGTGCACAATCTGAGATAATACTACATATTCACATTTGCGTGCCCAAACTGCTGTGCTGTGGCATAATTGTTATCAAACTTTTTAAGTCAAATCCCAGCTGGTCAAGTGAACTTTACAGTTGTAAGTATACCCTTTGCTTGTCAAAAGCTTGTACAATACATAGAGTTCAGTCCAAGCGCTCATGTGAACATGTAAAGGTGAAACTACGTTGAGGGGGTTCATTGATGTGACTAACAGAGTGACTAACAGTTGCTCTCAGTGTGCTTCTATTGGTGAATGAATATCCAGCGTTACCTTTTGCATCAATGGTGAAATTACAATGGTACCTGTGTTGACGATTTGACGTGATCGTCCATTCATGATGACCTCATTACTAATCAGTGAGGATCCGGAGGTGTACTGTACCAATCTTCCAGCTCTGTTTTTAAATCCATGTTGAAGGCTCTACACGTGGACCTTCCACCACCTTGGCAAGATGCCAAAACTGGATCTCGTCAACTACCTGACAGGTTGCAGCAATACCAGTGCCTGTTCAGTGGTAAACCAATTCATAGGCAGATACTGTGACAACCTGGCTGGCAAGGTGATGACATTCTGCACAATCCAAATGGCCTCAAGGAAGCTGAAGGTATAATTGCACTAGCATTGTTTAGCAATCAAACATTAATTTTCTCCTCATAATAATGAGTTGTAGTAATTATGTAGAAATAGAATTTACCTCTCCAGGATATTTACAGGTGTATGTCTTGCACCATATCATTGATGTGTGTGGAAGTCTGAAAGAAATGCGGGATTTTACCAGCTTGAAGGCTCTACTGTCGGCAACCAGAGCTGCACTTGGACACACACAGCTGACGAGTCTGTCCTGGAATGTAAGCATGACTTCATGCAGTAGTGTATGCATGGTCTAGCTCACCACAACCAGTGTTCTATTTCTAATGCAAATTTCCCATCCACACCTCAGATGATCCAACTTGAATCCAGTGGTGGATTGAAGGGATCAAATATAAAACACGAGGGAGTTGGGAGCACTAAATGTAACAAGTAATAAAATTTAGGCACGGCAGAACGACACCGGCTGATCTAAACAACCTAATGACCAAACCGGGACGTGTCCAGTGTCCTCTCTGCAGTCCTAGTAGGCCATAACCATAGTGGAAACTTCAGAGGCTGGATGCAACGATGACCTTGGATTGGGATTCAAATATCCAGGATGCTGTTTACAGGTATAGTTGAATTGAAAATAGGCAACATAGGCAGCATGCCAGTAGTTCACTATAGGTGTAGTTTCAACTACGAGTACTGCTTGTAGCTCAGCCTGTTCTAGTTTAGTCAGCCTTCAATGGGCTTGCTCTCTTTGCATCCTAGAAAGTTTGTGAGCATTTGCTGTGGCGACTGGTATTCAGAAGATCTTGAGTTTGAATCCCTTGGATACAAATTCAGTGCCACGTCTTAATGTGATCATGTGAATGTAATTTGGCCTGTGGAAAAATAAGGAATGAATATTTCAAGCTGCATATCGGTGAGCTTTGGGGTTTGGTGGTGACAGCAATTCAACATGTGCCCCAGCACCATCGTAGCATGCAGAATTAATGTTAGCTAATTAGAGATAATTATTATGCATTGCCTAAGAACTTCAAGTCTTATTTTCTTATTTGCAGAATATCAGTATAGAGCACTGCAGGAAATTCAAGGTGCTTGAGGACTTCATTGACCATCGCACTGGCTACGCACAATACTTGAGGTATGCCAACACTAGGTATGCCTAGTTCGCAGGTACCTTCTTGTAGGCTTCCTGGATGTGAAGCATATGATTCTTACCATTAGAAATTGTTTCAGCTGAATACAAATTTTCCACGTCGTATCATCATAATTGCGAATGTAAATTTGACCAGTGTTAGCTAAATAATCACTGAAAGAAAGGCTATTTCAAGCTACATATTGGTGACATCATCAGCAACAAAGCCAAGATTGAGGCTAGCTATATACATGGTACTGCTGCAGTCATTCACAGTCAGGCTTAGGACCCTTTGCTATACACAAACAAGTACACTGTATGCTGGTTTCTAGTTTCTGCATTATTTAGAAGCCATGAATTAGAAAAACCTACAATAAGAGGCCTCCAATAACCTAGTAGCTATGTGAGTGTCACAGAATCTGTCACCGTAATCAATTTTGTCATTTCCCTCCAGCCATGTGAAAGAGTTGAAGAAGCCATTTGTGCCATACCTCCCAGCTCATAGGCAGCAAATGCAACAGCAGTTAGCTTCCATCAGCCCTGAGACCAGAGACAACACACCCAGCTTGAGTGACCCAGTCGCCAGCATCTTGGGTCTCTCACAGCAGGCTAAGCATATGTGTGTGATGCACCCATTCCAAGGAACATGCAGGCGAAACAAAACACGAGTGCTCTATGAGGAACGAAAGCACTCATACCTGTACAGTTTCCAACTCCAGGAGGTACCAGCAGCTGAACATGTAATGCAGTACCTCTCCTACTGATTGCATGATACCCTATATATGCTTGGCATTGTATATACGTACATTCTTCATCCAATAAAGTTTAACCTTAAATTGCCAACTCTATAGTTCATATTGCAGTGCTGTTATCAACAGTAGAGCTGCATGACAATGTAGCTGCATACATTACTGGAGCATATGGACCAGACACTCAGTTGTATCATGTATATAGCCTGGTTTACACAATCATGTGTACATAGATACTAGCCTAACTGCTTCATTTTTCAGAACCTGCATGGACCCAGATAAACACTCAAACAAGGACCATAATTATTAGTAGGAACGGCTAAGTTCACCAATTGAGCACAACTTGGTCGCATACAGGCCTGCCTGTAATTTGATGAAGTAGAACTACTAGTGTAGCTACCTCATGTCTAGGCTACAACCAACAACGAGGATGACTTGTCTAACAAACTACATGACAACAGTAATTGATCTGTTCTGTACAACTAATTGAATTTGTAGTCAGATTTAGAAATCGCCTTTGGAAGTGCATCAGTTTTGAGTTGGCTATATATATCAATAGCATTGGGAAACTGCGATTGTTAACAGTACTATGCTGCATGAGCGGATATTATCAAAACAAGCGACCATGATTTCATGATGAATGTAATACATAATTTTTATGTTAACATGACAGACTTATTGAATCAGTTGCAAGCTATAGCCAAAAGGTTCACTTACTACAGATCTGAAACATAGCTAATCCATCAACTGACCAGAATCATCATGAGGTTCAGCCTCTTTGTTGTTGTGACGATGGCAGTCGTGACTTCTTGTGGGATGTGCAAAGCCACCATCGTCCATGTAAGCACAGAGGGAGTTAGCCACAGCCAAAGTTGCCAGATGGAAGATTCAAGAACGCATTGTCCTTCACTTGATGCCTTACAAACTTCAAATGTGAGTGACTCTATGCTAATTCTAGTTATTGGTACTCAATTGCCTCTGAGTAGGACACTGACCTTTGAGAACCTCACAGATATATCCATAGTAGGTGATAATAAGGACAAGACTATTATCACATGCAAGAAAGATGGCAATGGTGGAATAGCTTTCAGGTTTGTCAGAAACATTACAATTTCAAACCTGGCATTTGTCCACTGTGGTGCACTGCATTGCAGTACCAGCACTAACCTCACAACCCTAAATTCAACCATGAAGTTCAGAATTACACTTTACCTGCAGCAGTGTACAGATGTCTCCATCACCAATGTGGACGTTACCTACAGCAATGGCATCGGAGTGGTCTTCTTTGATACTAACGGAACAGTGAATGCACAGAACTCCACCTTTTCACATAATTATGTAAGCAGTTGTGAGAAACACATATACCCTGGTGGTGGGGGGATGTACATCGAGTTCACTGCCTGTCCACCTGGAGTGTACCGGTATGGTAACTGCAACCACACAGGAGGCTACAACACAGACGGCAAGTACGTGATACACAACTGTAACTTTACATCGAATGGTGCCACTTCACTAGAGCATCAAAATTCAAGTTACATAACAGATATTAAAGCTAATTTTCAACGATTGGGTAGGGGTGGAGGACTTCATTTCTTGCTCCAATCAAACGCTTCTAACAATTTAATGACCATTTCTAACTGCAAATTCTACAACAACTCCGCTCTTTGGGGTGGTGGATTGTTAGTGTTTATCGAGGGCTCACCTCTTACAAATGTCGTGAACATTGTCAATTCCACATTTATTCAGAATTATTGTGACAAAAATGGTGGAGGGGCAGTAGATATAGGGATTTGGCTTTCTTCGAATCCACCTCCAACTATAATCTTTGAGAATTGTACATTTCAGGAAAATCATGCTCAATTTGGTGGTGCAGTGATAGTCGCAGTCGCGACCAATGGTAACAGACATAACACTGGCACAAACTTTACCATATTTCAGCAATGCACATGGTTTAATAATTCAGCAATTACAAGTGCTGCGGTAGACATAACTGCTCACTCACCTGATCTGCTATTAGGGCCCTTCCCTGTCTTCACAGACTGCCGTTTCATTTCAAACAAAGTCCAGCAAACTCACAGCTGGATTGAGACTGATTTAGCAAGTGAGAGTAATTCAGGACACGGCACCTTCATGGTGACATACACCAAGGTTGTGTTCATAAATTCAGTTCACTTTGAAAACAACACCGGTTCAGCTTTGTACATCATTTCCGGGAGAGCTGAATTTTCAGCCAGGATGACGGCATCTTTCATCAGTAACCAAGGAGTAAATGGCGGAGCTATTGCTCTGACGGCGGGGTCTTCCCTGTTGGTGCAAGATGACTCAACCTTTACTTTCACTGGCAATGAAGCATCTGTCATGGGAGGAGCAATATATTCCTATACTCTTGGTGAGCACAATCTACACAGCTACATCTTAATAAGCAGCTGTTTTCTTCAGTACAGTGGAAATCGTTCATTTCAAGATGATAAAAACATCACGTTCATTTTCAGTGAAAATCTAGCAGGGAAAGGTGCCGCTAATCTAGGAAACTCGATCTTTGCAAACTCGTTTCTTAGCTGTGCTTACGCTTGTATCCATGGACATATACCACAACCACTTACAATAAATAAGGCCTTCGTCTGCATTGGCAGGTTTGAGTTTGGTACTGATGTCCATCAGCCTAGGCCTGGTGGTACCGGTGAAGTGGCCAGTGGTGGAAAACATTTTGAGATCACGGGAAAACTGCCTCTAAGGGTTCTTCCAGGAGTAAGGTTTACTGTACCTGTCAGTGTTAAGGATGAGTTTGAAAACACTGTGAACTCTCTGTTTCAGGTATCTGTACAAACTACTGATCATGATGCCAAACCTATGATCATCATTGACCCAGGTACTTTGTATATTTCGAATAATCAGATAAGACTGTATGGATCTCCAGATTCAATTGGAACACTAACCTTGCAGAGGATTGGATTCCATGGATTGCATATCACTTTGAATCTGATGCTGGTACACTGCCCACCGGGCTATATTCTCAATTCTGTTGGGGGTGCCGACCCCCTGACACATGCGCAAGAGTGTGTTTGTGCTTGGAATGTTGATCAGAGCTATCGTGGGATACTAAAATGTAACAGCAGTTTGTTTCAGGCTTTATTACTACATGGATTTTGGTCAGGGTATTATGGTAGTAGAGCTATACCAGAGAACCTGTGTACTGCCATCTGTCCTCTAGATTACTGTAAGTACAACGGCTCGGGATTTTTGCCAGTTCATCTGCTTCCTGGAAGTGCCGATGCAATCATGCTAGACAAGTTCATGTGTGGTCCAACTCGAACTGGCATCCTTTGTGGGACCTGCCAAGAAAACCACTCCGTATATTTTCATTCCCCCAGGCTTGAGTGCAGAGAAAACCAACTGTGTAGATATGGCCTACTCTTCTACGTTGCCTCTGAGCTACTTCCTGTAACTGCACTGTTTGTTGTGATCATGTTGTTCAACATCAGTTTCACATCTGGGGCTGTTAACGGATTCGTATTCTTTGCACAAGTGCTAGACACTCTAGCTACTGATGCAAATGGTGTTGCTGGCATTCAGTTTTCAAAGGCATTCCAAGTGTTGACTGAAGTGTATCAGTTCACATACAGGCTCTTCAATTTGGACTTTTTTGGCATCACCCCTCTGTCATTCTGCCTGTGGCAAGGTGCAACAACTTTAGATATAGTGGCATTTAAATACATAACAATCACTTATGCCCTGCTACTAGTCCTACTTACGGTTCTGTTTATGAAGTGCTTCAACCTTTACCATACATGGCAGATCCAACTTAGGATATATCACAAGGACAAAAGTTCAGTTATTCATGGACTGGCAGCTTTCCTGGTGATGTGCTATGCACAGTGTGTACGAGTGTCACTACAGCTCCTGGTTCCTGTAAGATTGCAACAGCAGGGCTATGAGTATAGCAGCCATCAAGTTGTATTTTACCACGGTGATATTGAATTCTTTAGCATCAGGCATCTTAAGTATGCAGTACCGGCTATAGTTTGTCTTGCACTTATTTCAGTGCCCCCAGCTGTTCTGTTGTGGTATCCACTGGGCTGGAGACTGCTATCCCTTTGTGGACTCGGTGAAAATAAACAGTTGAACCAGGCATCAAGATTTATCCCCCTTGCAAAACTAAAACCACTTCTGGACACCTTTCAGAGCTGCTTCAAAGACAATTTTCGCTTCTTTTCAGGACTGTATTTTGTTTATCGCATGCTTACACTTGTTGCATACGCAGTTTGTACTGGTCTACTCCAGTTTTACACCACTGTACAAGTCCTCCTTGTCCTGATGCTGATACTTCATGCTTTAACACAGCCGTACCAGAAGAAATGGCACAATGCTGTTGACGTGTTTCTCTTCGCAGACCTAGCTGTAATTAATGGCCTTACACTGTTTGTATACAGCAAAGCAATGTCTTTGGACCGCAGTGCACACATTTCCTTCAGTGCAGTCAGTATTATCCAGCTGGTACTGATCTATTTGCCGCTGCTGTACATAGCAGTGTATGTATCTTCTAGGGTAGCTCACACTGTCAACCTCAAGATAAGAATGTGTGCAAAATGGCGTGGAAATCTTTCCACAATGGAGAGTTCAAACAACAGTGACCTTCCAGCTCGGCTTTTCTGCCCACAATCTGATGAGCTTTCTGAGAGGAACTCAGAATACCATGAATTTGATAATAGTTCACCTGTTCACGAATTGGAAGATTTGTCTTCACCAAACAATTAAGAAGATTGCCTCAATTACAACTTCACAACAAAACCTTGAAAGGAAATTTTGCAGAAAGATTTGCGATATAAACGATTGTTTTTGTAATGAGCTATTTTTCAGTGTGATCCACAACTTGATAGTTATGATGACTGTATTGTTATTGGGGTATACTTGTTTACTGTCACTTCATCCAGTTTCTGAAATCATGATGTTCTGGTAGCTAACCACTGCATCCTTCAGAGAGCTGTTAATATTATTTTACATTGGTCCTACACATGCATGGTGACAGATATACCAATATTAGCCAGAATTGTGGTATTGGGATCTCCTGTGAACTGGGTAGAACAGTTAGGCCGTTATGGTCATTAAATTTGAACAATAGTAGCTGTATGTCCACCAGTTTACGTCAGAATGCGAATGACAACCCAAACATTGACAGGGAAGTGATGTATACACAAGCAAGTTAACGTTACTGCTTAAACTGAGTAGCTACTGTACATGTATCTAGCTAAATACTATGTAGCGATTTGTTGGGGCCAATATGCTGTGCTTTGTATGGGTCAAAGTGTATTCATTCATTTTTATTGATTCCAGTGTACACTTTCAGAATTGTGGGGAGAAGATTATGATGCACCATGACACGGTGTACAGTTAAAGCTGGGGATGCAATCCGCATGTTGAATTTTGACAGCTGTAAGTATGATCAGCAGTCCCTATGGCTACAGAGTTTAAGCATACACGGCAAGGAAATTTGTAATGATTGCTTTGGTATGGATGCCAATTCCATGATAGTATTGTACGGTCAAAGTTGTATCATCATACATACTGTACCTAACTATTGTAGAGCCAGGAGCTTATGAGCTAACATAATAGTTACAAATCTTCTGTGGTTCAGTTTCAGCTTACCTGTTACAAAATGTTGTATTGTCACTGCATGAAAGTGGCTTGTTAAGATATTATTTTGTCCCACTGGCATACCAAGGTAGCTAATGTAACTTCTTTGCATGGTATAGCAGCTACTTTCACACAGAACCCAGATGCAATGAAGCATGGCTAGTCTAGTATTTGTCAGCGTCAGCCGCCATTGGTTCGCGATGATGAGGAAAATTATTTTGCCTCCAGGGAACGTGTAAACCATTGCGCATGCGTACATGCGTTGTCTTGAGCGATTATCATGTGGGCGTGTCACATGTGACTCCCTTTTAGATATCTCGATCCGTGATGCTTATAGACGCGATGAGGATGATTGCAGTCTTGGCTGCGGTAGGATTCACATCAATATTGTACGCAAAAGCAGGTGACCCCGCGGATGTAATACCCTGCTCGCCACCTTGCAAGGCTGGTGACGTCATCTGCACTTGGAACAGTGGTGGCAACGGATTTGGAGGTGGCACTGACTGTCAGCGAAAGTGCGGTTCTCCCGTGGGAAATGGTGATGCATGTAAATTGTCTTTGAACAACACTTGCTACTGGGGATGGACTAAGGCAGCTGGCTGGGCCTGTTTCTCTGGGCCCCCACCATGTGATCAAGATGGGTCTGTCATAGGCAGTGCCTATTTGACATGTGCTGAATACAAACACGACTATGGTGGTTGTGACTGTCAATCATGTTGTTCCAACCTGTGTCACTGCCAGGACCTTGAGGAGGGAAAATCTGAGTGTGTTTGTGGAAAAACTTCAGTCCACAATGAAAAGACGGAGTACATGATGTAGCTATGCATAGACAGCTGCAGTATATACTAATATCTGTGTGGATTGGATTGGACAATTGTACCAAGTGCTGTTTGTGGTTAAAGTTGTGTTGTAGGTAGTAATTTGTACACGTGTGCTATTGATCCCATTATTAAAGTGGATGATCACCTCATGCAGCATAGCAGCCATGCATAGTTGGGCCTCATCAACCTTTGAGCACCTAGCATCTAGAAGTGATTAGCGGACCCTGTGGAACTTCCGAATGGAGGTGTATGGCTTCTTCAGTCGGTAAAAGAACAGCAGTCAAGAAGTGTAGTTCTGACAAGAACCCACACAGTACTTGAAACTTGGTGTATACACTTGACAGCAAAGGTCTAGGTCAGCACATGCTGTGCATGATGAAGCCTGTTGGATGCTACACTGCTCGAGCGAAAACAATTAACCCCTGAGTGCAGGGTTACTCCAGTTTCAGTGAGCTCACACTATTGAATGGTAAATGCTACCCTCATCTGGCTCTTTGCTTCCGTGTATGTTCCATAATTTTTGAGACAAATGCAACTATAGTTAGGATTTCACACTGTTGATGGCTTTGTGCTGTTCTCTTGTTCCGGTTCATATTCTTAACGTTTTATTATTAGGGAACATGCACATTAACTATAATTACATTAAAAGTAAACCAAAAGAATATCTAGCTGTTCAGAATGATTCCCAAGATGACTCCAAGAACAATTCCAATAATCAGCAATGAAATCCATACAGTTGCCAGGGCAAGCCACACCCAACACAGACAGAATGCTCGTTTTGCTGATGGGATGTCATCATCTTCCACCTTCTTCTCGGCCTACCAGCAAGATATAATCATGTTCAATACTAATACAGCACCAGAGATAGAGCTACATATTATAGCTGTATACCTGATGTTTACATTCTTCTGCATTTGTGGTCAAATTAATATGCATGTGGTTCCTTATATATTATGTACGAACACAGAGCAACTGCATTCCACACCTTCTTCAAGGTGAATATGATAGGGAGGCAGCAAATAAGAGAGAGTGGTGTTGCAAATACAAAGGACAGGACGGTGAGCACTTTGACGAGCAGGATGTAGCGGGGCAGCTCATCAGCATAGTAGTAGTGCATAGTCCCACGTGTATCTGGCACAGCACTCAGCAGAATCCTGCCTTGATGACCACGTACCCCAGATTGGTCCATGAGGTAACTTTTCCCTTTGACTGGTTTCACCTATTTAAGATCACACAAACAGCTGAGCTTGATTTTGAGTATAATATTTTTAGACTATGCTTGACGTAGTCACTATTTGCGTGATGGTAATTTATAGCTAGTTATTGAAACTCTCTGTCAAAACAACAAGCCTAGGCCTCTAAGTTGTAGCAAGGTGATAGATTAATTGTAACCAAACACTTCTCGCTGCTACACACTATCTATCTGTTAATAGCTTGAGTCGATTGGTACTCTGCGTTGACAGCAACAGCCACATCATGAGAATACTCCCAAGCCTTCCCATCCGTATTACTTTATACAGCAAACAACAAAAGTTGAATGTAGTAAAAAATGTTGCAATATCAGTTTCCCCTTACCAGTAAAATCTTGTCCCCTGCAATAGCCCCAGTTCATGCACCTACATATGGTAGGTGTTCTTATAATGAAGGTTGTAAATATGCTGTGCTGTTCCTGAAAGTGGGTTCTTTATAGGCTAAGAAAGTCATAATATTTACACTACCCTAGTCTATACATTGTACCCATAGTCTAAGCCGGTTATTGCACTCAAGCAGGCCTCTTAGCTGTTTAGGGACCTTAGGGATGCACTAGGGTACATACATGGGCATGTTTGATTACATAACCTCGTTCTCAGGCCCGGCACACGCTGCTTTCGGTTGCACAAAAGAACGCATATAATTATACTACAAGCGACGAAAAGCTGGGCGGGGCTGGGAACGAGGCTATGATTACAGACGTTGTAGCCAAAATGTACCAAGTGGCTTCTTCAGATTTTTGGACCAAGGAAATTGCATTATATATTTTGGGACTATGTTAAGGGATTGGTACGTGTATACATAACTGTGCCCATCTCATTAGTCAGTACATGCAGAGTGATTGTTATTATACAACAGTCTCCATGCAAACATGTGATTGGGTCTTTCACTGCAGATATGACTAGTCTATTAATGACCTGTGCATGTGGTTCAGGGCATGCATGTGGTGAACCCTCAGGACATGTGGTGAACCCTCAGGGCATGTGGTGAACCCTCAGGGCATGTGGTGAACCCTCAGGGCATGCAAGGGCAAAAGGGTGAAGCGAACTCTTGAGCTGCACTCTTAATAATGAATCCCTGTCCTCTCACAAAAGTGACATCATTGCCACTGTTAGTCAGTATTCGTAGTGCGTGAACCGGACGATGGACTCTTTTCATAACCCTACACCATCACTAATAAGAAAAGATAACTATGCTGTTTGAATCAGGTCTGAGCAAAACTATTTTATCCTGATAGTATAATGATTTCTATCACAATAGCCAATTGTTATGATGTATACTTATATTATAGCAGATATAAAGTAAAGGCAACACAAGTAGAAGTTAAAAGCAGCGTGCCAGGCATGACCAAGCACATTGTTTAGGTCATATTTCTAGTATGTTGCAGGAATTAAGAGAAGCAGCAATCAGAGTGGTGACAGGTAGCCTTGCCCTACTACCTGTGTCCTCAGAGTCAATTAGTTTGTTTCTGGATCAGCAACAACCAAGTCATGGAAGTGCATTGTGAATCACTGTAGAACAGTCGCCACACACACACATGTACACCCTAATGTAGCCTCATGTACACCCTAATGTAGCCTCATGTACACCCTAATGTAGCCTCATGCATTCCAGTTAGGCAGAATGAACAATAGCATTTCAACTCCATAAATGAGCCTATACTGGATTACGATGCAAGTCTGTTATCCATAACCAAGAGTGCATGATGACATCACAGTGATGTCATCATGCGCTCTTGCCATAACGTTTGGCTACTTATGAATGGCTTGCACCTTCCTTGAGTATAGCTATTAGCTATAGCTAATTGCATTGTCCCCCCCCCACCCCCCCCCCCCCCCCCCCCCCCCCCCCCCCCCCCCCCCCCCCCCCCCCCCCCCCCCCCCCCCCCCCCCCCCCCCCCCCCCCCCCCCCCCCCCCCCCCACCCCCCCCCCCCCCCCCCCCCCCCCCCCCCCCCCCCGGCCGCTATACGGTATCCAAGCAAGACCAATGTATGTTTGGGATCTTGAGAATGAAGCAAAGAGAAACAGGTTAACATTCTGATGGTGATATTGTAGCTACTGGGTGCATCAGTGCAGCCTATAGAGGATGAATGGAAGACCGTGGGGCTTGGCCCTCCTGATCCCATGCAAGTCCATGCATTTTAGGTGATATGTTGCTGTTCACGATTATGCCTACTGTTTTGTCTTGCAGTTTCAAGTACGTCAGCTAAGATTAACTGTAACTATCACAAAAGAGAATCTTTTAAAAGTTCACCAAAGGCATGTCCACTGTACTGCACTAGCTAGAGCATAAAAGTACTAAACTGCCTTTGCAATCCATGTTCTGTACCCACAAACTAAACCCGTGGTACAATGATAACAAGAAGAATCCAGAGGACGTAAATGAGGAAGCCACTGACCATACCAGCACCGCTCAGCCCCTGAGAGAGCTTTTGCTGACTCTGCATTGTAGCAGTGTCACCTCTCCTTTCAGCATCTTGTGCCTGTGCATATAGAAGGGTCTTGGTATAGAGATGAACTTAAGCATGGGCAGCCTGTGCCTAGACAGCATTATTCTAATGCACAAAGCAATAGAGAATGACTAATGATGAGTGCTTCAATCTTTTCAGTGACCCCACCGACAATGGACTCAATAACGCTAGAAGAAATAACGTAGCCATGGTATGGTGTCTGATCATGTAAATACAGTGCATGGTATGTATACATGCAAAACTTCCCAAAACATTGTACTGTGTTTGTCTGGAGCATGCACTGCATACTTGATCACTGTGTGTAGATGTGGGATAGCTCTCTGCTTCCAAACACACCTAATAAACACCTCACTTTTGCACTTACATTCATGGCAATAAAGATGGCCGGGACAGTGCAGGCCAGGCCAATCCACCAGCCAAAGAAGAACACACAGAAACTGGCTATGACAGCGAGGACAAGTCCATGGTCCCCAGTTCCATAGTGGCGCTGCACAACTTGAGTCTGGACCGCTTGAGGCTGTGATTGCACAACCACCACATTGGTAGATTGCTGCTGCTGCTATGAAATTGAGAGAAGACCATCCCTTGTTAAAAGTGTGCACACATACTGTAGGATGCTCTATTTTCACAGACTTTTAATTGGCAGTCCCATGAACGCTGCATTTGCAGTCAGTGGAGGACCATAAGCTATTATTATGTACATGAGCATTCTATTTATAACTCCAGAAGATTGTAAACTAGCCTTGTTCCCAGACCCCACCCAGTTTTTCGTCGCTTCCATGCAGTACGTGTTCTTTCGAGTAACCAAAAGTGGCGCATGGGCCTGGGAACGTGGCTAATTATAAATAGTGCAGTCTCTTACTCTGCAAAAATTGACCCCACAAATTAGAATAAACATGTCCATCTCTGACAGACGTTTTGAGAATTGTGGTTATGTCCGACTATCTTTGTACACATGCGCCTAGAACCACAAGGAAAATGGCAACAGTAGAGCAACTTGGAAGGAAAATTTATTGTGTGCGTGAATCTGAAGATACATGTCAAAAGGAGTGATGAGACTGACACTTAGCCTCGTTCCCAGGCGCTGGGTAATTGGGGAGAAGAGCGCCTGGTATCCACTGTTCACACATGCGTGAGCAGTTCCGTTACATTCTCCCTATAATTCATCGAGATACGTAAGCTGAAATAACATGGACAAATATTCGGTAAAATATACGACTCCAGCATCAGGCGAGGCCATGATTTCGAAGTCTGTGGACGGCGATACGCCGCTTCTGCCTTTCCGAAGTGGACGCGAAGCACGATACAAACAATAAGACCCCATAGATAAATTCGACCTGGCCGTATGTAACCATAAAAACACATTCTTGCCATTATGTACGCGCTGTATTGCTGTCGGTTGTTCGTCCTCAGCACCATTCCTGGCTTTCCGACCTTACCGAGGGCGTACGGCACGGCTTGGTTGAACAGAGCTGCTGCGTCTTGTAGCTGTAAACGACTCCTGCCGTGTTTCAGTAATGTACGGTCATGCAACACGGACTAGTATAACAGTAGTTTCCAAGTTCCCCATAAAAACCTGGGGAGCTGCGCATGCACGAACAGTGGATACCAGGCGCTCTTCTCCCCAATTACTGAGTGCCTGGGAACGAGGCACTGTATACAAGTATAAGGAAAGAGCTGCAATAGTACTTTCTTGCCCTGTTGTTCTTTCTTGTATCTGTTCGCTAGTTTGTGAGAGCTTGGCTACCAGCTTGCCAGCTTGAACATTCCTTGAAGTAGAGCAATGTCACTAGCAGGCACCGATAAGCTAGGTGCTGCAGAATTGTGAATACATTTTTACCTTCATGAATCTCCTCGTTTCCAGGCCTTCTCACCCCAGCGTTTGTCACTTGCAGTATACTAACGTGGGGGAAGGCCTGGTACAACTCGTCACATGCAGTAACATATACATGGACATTGGCAGGACGTGTGGAGGAGTGGCACATTCTTCTGTACAGCTCTGGGCCGGAGCTGCAGCATTCGTGATTGCTGTGGCTGTAGCTACTATTCAAGGAACATGGGCATCAACTGCCTTGCCACACGCTGGCATTTGGAGAGAAATTGTTTGGGACCGGAGCAGCGTTGCCAAGACTGCCTGATGTCGACCACTCAGTCGCTCAATCGCTCAGTCGCTCAATCGCTCAGTCGCTCAATCGATCAGTGGTCCATTGCTGTGATCAGCCATTTCTATCTATTACAGCGGTAGATCCAATCTAATGGTAGAAATTCTTTTCTTGGAATTTCTATGAATCCAATCCGGTATAGTGAATTTTGATTTTTTATACTGTTTGTTAGCATAAATACGGTAGCCTCGTTCCCAGGCTTTCTCACCCCAACATTTGTCACTTGCAGTAGTAACTCGGGGGAAGGCAGACCTCTCAGCCATTGATTGGTTTTCGTAGTGAGATGGCCAATATAAATTTTGGTACTAACTTTAAGGGCAAAAATAGAGTCTCACAACCGAGAGTTGAGAGGTCTGGGAAGGCCTGGTAAAACTCGTCACGTGCAGTGCCATACATGGACATTGGGTGGACTTGTGGAGGGGTGGCACATTCTCGCAAGTGGGCAATTTCCACGTGCTGCATTTGGCGAGATATCGTTTGTGACTGTTGTTATCGAACTGCCATGCCACGTGCTGCATTTCAAGCATTTGTGACTGCTGTGGCTGTAGTTACCACTGGCGTAAGAACCGGGGGGGCTGGGGGGGCTGGAGCCCCCCCAAAAAACAAAGGCAAGGGGCTCCACCCCCCTTCCGCACAGCCACGTGTAGTCGGTGTAAGCGCTATAGCACACAGTATACAGCATGGCACAGACTAAGAGGCACGTCCAGTCATTCTTCTCCCCGGTTTCACGGACTGTACTAGGTAAGGTAACATTTAGCTAGCAGCTATACACACTGCCTACACACTGTTTCTATCTTGGCGACTGATACGGCGTAGTTAAGTTAACCGCTAGCTACGTCGCCAAGAGCTTGGTGGATTGATAGCCTAGTATGCTGTATCAATCGCCAAGAGATGTATAAGCTTGTCACGTCACAGTGGTGCCTGGTATCAGTGTACCACTTTTTTGTCGTACAGAAACTGACCAGGACCCATCACAGGAATCGTCGGTGACTGTGAACACTGAACCAGTTGTCGAGACACAGCAGCAAGGCGCAGATAGTGACGATGGCGCTGGCTCTGTTGTTGTTGTTGTTGTGCCATTCTACCGTTTTTCATCATAAAATCAACCTCAGTGCAATCATGGATAATAGAGCAATGCAGTGGAAACGGCTCAGATTGCACCAAAATTAGTCTCAGAGCGCCTAAAAAGCAAAAATTTCCCGGGGGGCATGCCCCCGGACCCCCCTAATTAGGACAGGCTTCGCCCGCCCACTGAGTCTACCTGTCCGTCACATCAGCCCCCCTACTGCAAAACATCTTCTTACGCCCCTGGTTACTATTCCAGGAACATGGGTATCAACTGCGCATGCCTTGCCATGCGCAAGAGAAATTGTTTGTGACTAGACTCTTGTGGCTACACAGAAATAGGCATCCACTGCCATGCCACGCTGCTGCTGCTGCTGCATTTCCATGTTTATTCCTGACAAGGAATCTGTGGCTATAGACTATTCCAGCAAATGGACATCATCAACTGCGATGCCACGGGCTGAATTGGGCTGAATTTTGAGAGAACTCGGCTGAATTTCGGTTGTGACCAAGGACTGTTGTATTCCAGGAAATGGGCATCAACTGCCCTGCTACACACTGGTTTCAGGCCTTTGTTCCTGACAACCAATCTGACTGACTAATAGGTACTTATTAAATGTGTACTTTGTCTTTCTTGGAACTCTATTGTATGTCTTTCCTGGTATGTATTAGATAGGGTTCACCTAAAATAATACCCTGCCTATATTCATAACTGCTGTCATAACAACAGGATGCGCCTAATAAAAACCAGTGGAATGTAGGTACCTACACAAATTACCATTATTCACATCATGTGACCTGTTTGCAATGACCACACGTTGATTACCAGAAAGTTGAAAGTGAATCGGAAATAAATATTACAGTGTCTGAAAATGATTCAACTCCACCTTCAGCCAAGGTCAGAGCCTTGTCCCTAGGCCGTGCGGGAAAGAGGCTACAGCATGACTAGAAGTTCAGCCTACTACAGACAGTTATTGGGGCGAGCCTGAGCGAGCCCCACACTAGCGTGACTTCATTGCGCAGTGCGTGTGTATGTTTGCTTGCTTGTTTGCTTGGATCTTGCACTTACCGTAAATTTTAAATCAACGGATTTCACTTGCACATGCACAATAATATTCATTCCAACGAACCCTATGCGATTCCTCTGAACCATGCCGTCTACCCGTTCGACAGACGATGGCGACAACAAAGACGGAGACCACTCGTGAACCTACCTATTCATTGGCTAGAGCACCATGAACTTCTGCCTCCTCGGTGGCGACAACATAGACGGAGACAGCTCGTGGGTCTACCGCCATGGCCGGTGACGTACCTGCTAGACTGTGTACCTGCTAGACTGCTTCAGCTAACGCTAACCTGACTCACAGTTGCTGTGATGTGCACGAGTGTATGTTTAGTGTCATAATTTCTGTGGCTCATTGCCCAGTCACATAATTGAGTCTGATGACAGTCATATGGCAACTGCACCATGCATGTCCTGCACGTGCACTTCGCTCAGGCTCGCCCTCCAATGTCCTGCATTCCACTAGTTATTAACTTATACACTCAGCTGCAGCATGATATACATACCTGCACAGGTGGGGACTGCATGGCGTAGGGGGGAGGGGCACCTGAGGGGAGGGAGAGGAGAAGAGGATGTGTGAGTTCATCTTTCGTTGGGACAATGACATGCATGTGCTTGTGTGCATAAAGTGCATGCCCAAATGAATATGCATGCACTTGAGAGAGATGATAATATGTTCAACTATTGAAAGCCATTGCAACAGTTTGTTTCTTCCGCGGATCTTAGAATTGTGAGAAATACACTGTTTTCTACAAAGCAACAACCCCCCCCCCCCCCCCCCCCCCCCCCCCCCCGAGTAGTATGTTCTAGCCTCATTCCCAGGCATTACCGAGTGCCTGGGAACGAGGCTAAGTATGTTCTAGCCGTCAGCTCATTCCTGTCTCTCTAGTACCCCCACACGTTTCGATCAATGTTGGAGTAGCACTGTCTGTCCCACATCAATGTCCATGCAGGTGGGCAGAGGGGTGGGGGCAGTCATATCACACACACCAATCTTCAGACCCTAGTAATCCATGTCAGGCTTCCTGGCACCAACTGGTTTTAGGTTTCAGAACACTTGTTGACACAGCAACATTTCTAATACAGCTGTGGGGTCCGTCCCTCGATCATCACAATGTAATCCATAGTGGACACCCAACACCTTACTCCACGCAATGATAAGCCACAAGAGAGGTCCAGTTACAAGTGCCATTAGAACTTGTACAGCAGGGAAGCACACCTGCTCCTTTTGTAGATAGAATAGCTACTGATCCTTAACATCAGCACCTTTTCTAAATGTGCCCAGAAAACATACACAATAGAGCCAGGGCTCAATAGAAGAGTATTTAGTCCATATACAGACCCATAGGCTGTGCAGCATAAGGAGCGCCCTGGTAGTCTTGTGGGTAGCCAGGCTGCTGTGGTGGATAGCCAGCCTGCTGTGGTGGATAGCCAGCCTGCTGTGGTGGATAGCCGGGCTGCGGTGGATAGCCAGCCTGCTGTGGTGGATAGCCAGCCTGCTGTGGTGGATAGCCGGGCTGCTGTGGTGGGAAGTCAGTCTTTTCGGGATAGGCCTGTTGTGGAGGTGGCTGTTGGGCAGGGTAATAGGCTGCAAAGAGGACAAGAGGAAGTTGTAGTTGTACTCGACTTACCAGTGCATGCATGTGGGTGGGCTTTAAAGTTTATGCATGAATTTGACTGTTACTCTCAAAGTCCAGAGCTGCTGATGTAGTGTACTGCAGCTACATGAGAAATCTTAAAGTGTGACCATTCTGCCTGGTGTACCAGTATACTGGCAACAAGGCTAAGATCATGCTACAGCTGCACGAATTGGAAGGACCCAAAAGAAACGCCCAAACGTCCCAACAAAGTTACACATTTATGGATAGTTAGCACTTATTTTGCTTTTCTCAATGTACATAACTTCAAGCAATAGGAGTCAACCCATGGATCTATATTCTCCCCCCTCCTCCACCTCACGAATTAGTATGCCAAGGCCGGCGCGGCCGGTACGGCCGGTACGGTTTTGGCCGTACCACTTTTTAGTCGCCTTATAATAATTGGTAGGCGTGGGCTAGAAGTTATGCGCGCTTTGCGCGCATAATGACATCTCCTTTCCACGTCGACGGTCACAGATGACACGGAAAAAGCAGAAAGCAGTTACAGTGCAGTGCAAAGCACGAAGGTGCCACGAGAGCCCATCCAGACAACTGAAAAATGAAGGTGAAAAAATTTTTCCGCGCTTTGTGCGGACAGATCGGCACTTCGCGCCTCTACTCACTACCTTCGGCATGGCAGTGGCTGTGCCACTCCAAAAGAGCTCGCGCCGGCGCTGTATGCAGCTGTGCAACTACTAATTCCAGTCACAGCAGGCTGTTTCCCTGACTGAATAGCTTACCAGATGAACATTCCAGATTGAAGTGGGTAGACATTAATATGCTATGATTACATTTTAGATTGTTGGATAATAGTACTTGCCAATTTCAATTTGTTTGAAAGCCCGTAGTCATGGAAATGATATTCCCCCACCATGATAATTTAGAATTGAGCATGCTTTGATTTCCGACAGTACATTTGTCAAACATTTCACGGCCAGCTCTCAGTACTAATCACATGCACTAATGTACTGTATACTTGCAGAAGCTGCCAGGCTGTTCCTCCACAAATAAGTGGCAATGGGAACTGGCATGGCTGCATATAACTCCAATACTAAACCACACTGAGGAGGTCACACTTGCATGTCTTCCGATAAGTTATCGCTATTAGTAACAGCTGGGAGGCATGACCTCTTGTACGGTACCCAATTGCAACCAGCTGTTGCCTCAACTGCAACATAAAACAGCTAGCTAGATCATGATTATTTGCAACTGAACCTGCTGAAAGTTTTACAAACAGCCCATGATTAGAGAGCTCCTTGGTGCACCTCAAAAGTATTATTAAAGGGCAAAATTGCCATAGAGAATGATTTCAAACAACTGCCTAACAATGCGCGAACAAACAAATTTATAGCTAGCTAGCTAGCAATTCTGCCGGTTAGGGCGTGTCTAACATAGACATAGCTAGCGTTATTCGGGATGATTCCCAAAATTGTAGGTTAATGCTGCAGCGTATTTAATTGGAGGTACCTGGGTCCGCCATGGTCTTCTGACAGTTTCACTGAGCAGAGTTTTAGCGTCGATCGGGAAATTGCTTCAAGCCGACAATTATCGTGTGACGTAATGAAGTCATGAATATATCGAATATGCGCGCCATGCGAAGCCGGCATACGAGAATGCCGGAGTTGCTATGCGCGACTCAAGGGCACTGCTGTAAATATGGTGCTGCCATGCGTTGGGCTCCACCGGAGCATTATTTACAATGTCCTGTGGTTGCTTTTCGCTCTGTCTTTCCTTTGGTTCCCGTACATAGGTATGGTGACACTTCCATGTAGGCAAAAACCCGCGCGCCGCCATGCTGTCACCTGGAGCTCAAATAGGAGGGAGTCACTACCAGACTACAGTAAAATTGGTGAGTTGATCATAATATGTAATGCACTGCGATCGAGCATAGATAATAGAACAGTATGTGAAGAGCTCCACCCACTTTATATTGTGCCCGAGTCGAGATTGTTATCAGTTACAATCGGAATACCCTCACACACTGTGGCACCACCTTTCACAGTTCCCCGGTCATCTGATGAAAGTGCAATGATCCCTGAAATCATCAAGGTATGTGACCAACAGGTACAGTATGCATGCAGCTCCTATTAATTCGGTTCTACCGGAGGGGCTAGGACGAGAGACTAGTTACATGCACTCGTGGTAAATACAAAGTCATTGTAGCTACCACTTTCTCTACTGTGCTTTGGGCTTTCAATTCAATATGTAGCTTGTACCTTAGTCTACCAATTTTCTCATTAATTTGCTCAGAGAAAATTGGTCTAGCTCACTAAACTATGATTAGTTTACATGTGCATGATGCCACAGTACAGAGCTAATGAAACAGCTCTTGCGCTAAAGTTCGCCAGGGGACAGTGGGACACGTACAATTGCATGCTCTATTGACTTTCTACTCGATGAAAAAGACTAGACACTAGACGAGTCTGCATTTGCTGATGTGTCGGTCACATACATACTAGTGCATGTTGAGGTGTATTGTGTAGCCTCGTTACCGCCATTTTCGGTTGCATGAAGAACACGGAAGGTAGTGTTCCAAGGACTTCACCTGTCAGATACTGGATGCAATTTTGCCTCAGGATCACTTTTCACCACTTTTCTGAGCTTCATGTATAGTGGCCGATTAATACATGTAATCGGTCGTATTTTTCTCATAGAGGATACTCATCACAGGATGATCTAGTCCGGCCCTCCCTGGGGTTCTATTACTCCTATATCCACATAATTTGGATGCCTGCACATACTCACAGCATTAACACCTTCACTGTTGGTTGCTGCAGCTCACTGCAATGCTATTTTAGCACCAAAGGTGCCACATTTGGCTTAGTCTTGTGCCCAGGTGTGGTCTGGGCATTTGGCTTAGGTGTCATACTGCTGAGAAGGCAGTATAGTAACGGGAGATGCACTCTTGCTGCAATGAACTCTTAGTGTAACCAAACTGCAGGACCAGAGGAGGAGGATGGATTCCTTCTGCTCCTCCCGCAACTTGCCCTCCACAGTGTACCATGAGCCTACACTGCAAGACCTCTACCATCACCTCCTTGTGGACGATGAGAGGAAGATCATGTTCTGCTATGTTCCGAAGGTAAAACATCGGTGGTATATAATTAGATGCCTCAAGGTCGATCACACGACTGTATTTTAAATCTGTATTACTCAATAGTGTGTGATTCTACATCTGCTTCAGGTTAGTGACATGTACCAGTTGACAGTGTATTATATGTAACAGCTTAAGTTTTAACATTCATTTTTGTTCAAAAACATCAGCACCTGGTGCAGGGCTTGATGTTTTTACAACATATGTTAGCAAATGTTACACAAGGTCTCATGGTATGTATTATGCATATATACAGGTAGGGTGCTCAAACTGGAAGAGAGTGTTTCTGATCCTGGCTAGGATGGTTGATCCAGAGGCGAAATTGCGTCCCAGCATTGATATATTCCGGCAGGTGAAGTCCTTGGAACAGTACAATCCCAAAGAGCAGGAATACAGATTGAGGTGAGGAAGATGGGTATAAGGTCATCATCGATCAAATAATGTGCAACAGAACCAATGTAGACTTCACCCTTGGTGTGACATGCAGGGCAGGGTATTATAGCTATGAACCTGATGGCATCACAAGGTGACAGATACTATATAGCTGATGAGATGGGGTGCTGTGGTTATGGCTCCTCTCGAAGGTATATTTACAAATGATGTATCAGACTGCCTTCAAGAGGAGGTACTGACTCCACAAAGAATTGGAGCTATGTGAAAAGCGGGAAGCAGCTTCCCTTTTATTCACTGAATCTAGTCAGTTACCTGCAGAGAATGAGAAGAAGCAAATGAGAAGAAGCTAGAAAGGCCTGGGTAGGAATTAAGTCCAGGCCCTCCTGGGTAGGAATTAAGTCCATATACTCAGCTATAGAGGCCAGAGCTAAACAGAGTTGCTTATTGGTCGCTCGGTTCAAAGGCCACATATGCGGCTAAAAACTGAGTGGGAGACTACCCGGGAATGAGGGTAGGACATTAATCACATTGCATGATATTATGTTAAAACCCAACCAGATGCTTAGTGAATCAGTGCATGTGACCTTGAGGAAATGGGCCGTACTCTGTATTTAGTTGTATAGCTTCTGGCAGGAGTACATGAACAATGCACTCCTGCTTCTGGATCTGTAACAGTAACTCAAATGATCACCCAACTTTGAAACTATGATTTCCCTATAGGAACTACTTCAAATTCATGTTTGTGAGGCATCCACCTGAGAGAGTGCTGTCTGCCTATCGAAACAAGATTGAGCATCCCCTCAACACCAATCCATCAGAGCAGAGCATCTGGGATGATGTGAGGCACTCTATACTCTCATTGTACAGGATAAAGTTCAACACAAAAATAGCAAAACGCGGAGAAATTTTTCCATCATTTTCAGAATTCATCCACTTTCTGTATGACTCTGACCCTGCCTTGATGAATGAACATTACAAACCCATGGTGGAACTCTGTCAGCCTTGTGCAATCAAGTACAACTATGTTGGAAACTTTGCCACACTACGACAAGACGCAGACGGCATTCTGGAATACCTTAATATTAACTCAAGTTTGTTCTGGGACCGTGGAAAGCACATGAAGAAAGCAACTGTATCGTACGTACAGCAGTATTATTCCGAGTTGCAGGAGGTTGACTTCAGAAGATTGGAAGAGAGATTTGCAGATGACATTTCATTTTACAACTACCTCTTTTCATTTGCATATGATGGTGGCTACTCAGAACTAAGAAAACTGCTCTAAAACATGCCCTTATCATCCTTTGTCCTATTCATATTCAGTGTGCAAATACTCCCACAGCTCATACATAACGAGGAACAGTAGTGATTGTGGGGAGTTCTTTAGCTTGAGCGATTTTTGAAATGAAACATATGACATGCACTTAGGTACATGTAGGTAGCATGCAATTGGGCATGTCCCTTTACATCAACGTTTAGTTTATATGTCCATCCTAAGATCCAATTAGCTACCTCATCAAAAATTCGCATTTCATATAGCGAAAGATACCATTAGTCTAAGGCAGTTATTGTACTCAGGCACGTCTCTTAGCCATTTAGAGGGAGAACTTTGGGATGCATCACCTTGAGCTTTGCCCTCCTTGCTGATTATAGCATCCCTCAGGTCTCAAACACAGCTAAGTGACCTGCTTGACCAGGGTTCTATCTACTGGGGGGAGGGGGGGAGATTCCCCCCAAACACTCCAGCTTCCCCCCCAAATTCTGACAATTAATTCAGTGAAAGTAGTGTCAGGAACTGCAGCATGTAGGTTGCTACACCTGTGTGCTTTGTACCGTCTCATGTTACACTGCATAGCATTTCCATACTATGACCTCAAAATTGTCTCAGAGTGCCTTAGAACCACTCTCAGAAGGCTCAAAATTCCAAACTTTTCTTGGGGGCAGGGGCATGCCCCCAGACCCCCTTACAAATTGCGGCCTACAGCCACAGTCCCCCGTCATTCTCAAGATCTTCTCCCCCAACTCAAAATCCTAGATAGAACCCTGTCAATGACCTATACTTATTATAGCGACCAAGAGCTGGTTTGGAAACGGAAGCCATTCATTGAGACTAAGGATGGGTGAATTAGGATGCCCTGCATAACAAACTGAAGGTGTAGGATCTACAGTTTGTTATGCAAAGCATCCTACCTCTTCAAGGAAGTGTGCATGAAGCCATGCAACTATAGTCATGCTGCTCATGCACCAGAGCAAGTTTGGGAACAGAAGCCATTCATTGGGACTATAGGTATGGGTGAATTATGCAAGTCATCCTTCACCTTCAGTTTGTTATGCAAGGCATCAATATACATCTGCTTTCTGTTCAAGGAAGTGTGCATGAAGCCATGCAGCTATAGTCATGTCTCGGTCCCAGACCCAACCAACCCCAGCACAGGTCGCTGGATAAACAACGAGACTACTATAGTCGTGCATATTATAGCATACAGATATAATTATCTGTCAATACACAAGTTGTACAAATGAAATACAGTGGCATCAAGGGCGCATCGAGCCGCCGAAGGTAAAATTAATGCATGTACACCAATAGGTAATAATAGAAACAGACACCAAAAATTAATGTCAACTCAATCAGGGTAACATTCTGCGGATAAATAAGGACTAATCTAACACCAGTGTCACACAATCATACATAATGGGGATAAATTAAAAAAGTCGTCAGCATGTCTCAGTTTATCGGCCACCGTTCACAGCTACAATCACCCAAATGATCCACGCAAGGTAAACAGCCACCCCACAGACGAGTCCGGTAGCACTGAGGCCATACGAGATGTTCCGGTTCTGCTGTGCCGAGGCAGTGTCTCCAACCGTAGCAGAGGACTGGGCCTGTGTGAGTATATGGCATAATATTGTCAACCAGGGAGTACTGCAGATAGAATGGGCAACAAGTCATATTCTCTGCTAAGTCAGTTACAGTTAGAGGTGTGGCTAATTGTTGCTATATATAGCCACTTTCCCGGGCCAGGAAGGAGAAGGGGTAGTGGCTTGGTATACACTGCATATGCATGCATGACCATTTCCCATGCAGTTCTGCAAAATTATGGCTCAGGCTAGTCAAATTCACCACAAAAACACTTAAGGTCGCGGGCTAGTCGCGTATCAATTTAATTAGTGTGGTACGCGCGAGTATTAATGTTTTCCTGACCTTTTGCGGAAGTCAATTAGACGTCGTGGAAAGTGTAGAGGCTGCCAGTGCGTGCCACGGCGTCGTTGTAAGCTTTGTGGGCGAAGTCTCAGGCTAAAGCTGATGTTGTTCGGGCGAAAGTTATTTGAACCACAGCCGAGTTTGACTGACGGAAGGACACCAATCCAAAAGAGAGATCCTGGATGTCCAGCAACTGTACTTTGCGGAAATGTATAGTTTTTGTCTAACCGCTGAGCAGTACAGAGCCAAGTGTAGCCAAAATGTGACGTTGAAGGTGATTCTTGCTTGTACTCGAGCGTCCTGCTCTGGTTCCAAGCAGCTGTCCCGTGTAAACTATACATTTCCGCATTCTACGAGAGTGGTACTCATGAGCTGTGGTTGTTTTGGATTTGTCAGGTATGTTTCTGATTTCATATATGCTGTGGTTTTTAAAATTGTAAGTAGCTATAGCTTGTGTCGAGGCTGCCTCCATGTGTCAGTTAGTGCTGGTACTCTATTTAGTGCACGCCACTCTGTGCATATGCACCGAAGACTAGCCCGCGCGTATAGTTTGTCGTGCCGATGGCCGCCATTGCTCGAGCGCTCTCTTCAACTTTTGTTGGCAGTACATCTCTTAGGAATGGCACACAAAGATTCTGCATGACCATGCACACAGCCGTGATCAATGTCGTTCACTGACGCTTATTTGCCGAAACTCACTGCGCTGGCAAATTTGTGAGCGCTGTAATATTTCTTGTCTTCCCCTTGGCCACCATTGCATGATAGCGATCGACTGAGCGTGGTTGCCACGTGGCATGTGTGTTAATTGGAACGAACTGCAACACTTAGCTTGTGCTACGGCGAGTTGCAACCTGGATTATGACAGCTACTAGGAGTGCGGTTACATGTAGGATCATCCTGTGATCTGCAGTAAACCTGGTATATATGTTGGTACCTGGATACTGAGGTATGCTCCACAACAAAAACAAACCGTCAACAACAACAACTTGGGGATACACAATGTACATTGGAGGTCCTACAGATTCCCACTTCAGTTATCCAGTTCAAGCCATGGCTCACATTGTTGGCAAAGATGATGGCTGGGATGGTGCAAATGAGGGACCACCAGCAGAAGAAGAAAACGACGATAAAAGTCGAGATGATGGCAAGCACCAAGCCCTGATCGCCAGGGGCATACCCATGGTGTACAGCGGTCACTACTGCCTGGGGCTGCTGTTGCACCAACACCACATTAGATGATTGTTGCTGTGTGGTGTGTGTGTGTGTGTGTGTGGATGGAAGGGGGGAGATAATGATAATAAACAATGCTACAACATTTTTTGCGGACTAGGGAGTGGCTTTTTGGGTGTGGTTAAAATGAACATGTTGCACTGATATGGAACCAGTTAACATTAGTGTATAAGCTCCTGGTATCAGTAATGGCCATTTCCACGGCCTAGTGTATCATAGCAAGAGTGAAGGTCGTCCAAACTTGCAGTGACCTTCTGGCTGGGAAGTCACGCAGTCGGTGCGATGACAAACTCACAAAGTGAACAAGAACGTGAAGTGGCATTATGCTTCACAAAATGCGCAGCCATAGATCGCAAAAATAAGATCACAAAGTACTTGAATCATGCAGCCTATCTTTGGCAAAAGTGCAATAGTTTCTCACACACAAAATATTATTGTACACATCCTTGAAAACAGATGTTGACAGTCTGGGTTGTTGTGTCATGCGAGCTCCACACATGACTCTAGGGTCATACTGTAACACTCGAGTGACTTCTACGATAATGATGTCAGTGCAATGACCACAGCATCCTGCCAACCAACATACTGAGCTCATGTGACCCTATACATATGAGATGCTTAGTCTCATGCCCAGATGTCGGTCGAGAATGTCTGGTGGCTTGAGTGACAATGTAGATTTCTAGTCACAGATTCGTGTCCAGCAAAGGTATGGTACAACTGGTTTGACAAGAATGCAATTTTCAGAAGATGGACAATCCTTCCCATATAATTTGTCGTGTAGCCCTACCTTCAAGACATTCAATAATCCCAAAAGCATCAGCTGCTAACAGAAGGCCTATGGATGTCTTGGTTGCTCAGGCATTTCTGTCAACAAACTTGGGGAGGGATGAAAGGTCCAAGCCGTGAAGGAAGTTCATAAATCAACTTTAAAGCTTACAAGCTGTTAGAACTGTGCTGCTTTTGACAATTCAATCGTTCCATTCGGAGACGCAACCTAGAGCGCATGCCCTACGATTTCATTAGCCATCCAACAGATGAGAAAGGCATTACTGACAAGAAATCTAACTCAAGCCACCACACGTTCTCTGCCAGGGGGCGTGGATGACTGGGCACGAGACTATAAGACACTGTGGTCATTGCATTCCTTGGAGACATAACTAGTGGAATGCAGGACATTGGAGGGCGAGCCTGCATGAGCGAAGAGTGCATGCACATGCAGGACATGCAAGGAGCAGTTGCATTCACATGACTGTCATCAGAATGTGAGCTACATGTAGTAGGCCACAGATAATATGACACTAAACATACACTAGTGCACATCACAGCAACTGCGAGTCAGGTTAGCGTCAGCTGAAGCATTCTAGCAGGTACGTCACCGGCCATGGCAGTAGATCCACGAGCTGTCTCGGTCTTTGTGAGCCAATGAATATGCAGGTTCATGAGTGGTCTCCGTCTTTGTTGTCGCCATTGTCCGTCGAACAGGTAGACGGTTCACTATTACTTGCCTTGAGGATTTGCGTAGGGTTCGTTGAGTGAAATCAGCTGATTTAAAATTGACGGTAAGTGCAAGATCCAAGCAAACAAGCAAACATACACACACACAGCACAATGAAGTCACGCTAGTGTGGGGGTCACTCAGGCTCGCCCCAATTATCTCATTATGATAGAAAGCCAAGGATTGAAGGCATGTATATGCCCACACAGTCCCACCCTTCCACACACCTAGCATCAACAGCTACTGGACAGAGCCACAACAATGCAGAAACAGGAGTCAATACTACTGGGGTATTTTTCTGGTTTGCCACTTCCTTAATAATACCCCCAAATATAGTATCCTCCCTATGCCATATATGAGTAAATCCAGACATGCTATTAATGCTTGGCCAAGTTAGCAACACTGAGGTGGTTGTTATGAGTGTCACAGTTAATTGTGCACAATGTGCAGTGGCATGTGCAGCTTCAACGAGCCAACCAGAGGTCATTACAGGTGTATACCCATCATAACAGTAAGCCAAATAAACAGGAAGTCAAATATTACATGCATGGTGCCTTGGAAATCAAGGCAACAGAGTCACTCAGCTTGAGCACTCCGCCACCCTCCACTCTCTGTGAACACTCTAGCCTAGACAATGTAGCTCTCCACAGAACCCTGCATAACCGCATGCCATGTGAGCTATGATGTAAGGTATAATATTATAATATTTCCTCCAGTTGTTATGATCTTGTGGGGCTTGCTCGTGCTGTCCCTACCATACATGCAGCTTGGAGACATAGCAGCACTTTGTAGTACCGTTGGGAAAAACACCTGGAATGCGATACATTGCTGGAGGCCAAAATTCATTGCAGGGACACACCCGGTCATGAATTTGTTTATTACCTCCCACACTGCATATGGCTGCTCAGAGTTTTCAAATGACGAATACCTTGTTTATTTCCTGATCAGCCTTAATTGTTTTGGCATACATTTCTCATTCCAAGATGTGAAGCTCAGAACAGCAAGCTGGACGAAGGTACCAGGGAAGTAACCACAAGTAGGCAGCAAGGGCCAACTGTACCAATCAAGCACCAAGCTAATAGCCACACAGAATTAGCCTCGTTCCCAGGCCGTCTCCCGCTTCGTATTTAGTCGCATACGTAACCTTTGAACCCCTGTCAGATAAGTGGCCGCTTATCTGATGGGGGTTCAAATGTCACGTATAAAGGTCACGTATGTGACTAAATATGAAGTGGGAGACGGCCTGGGAACGAGGCTAACACAGAATCACTGGGCACTGGGCAGCTTTCCAAATATGTCTCCACTTGGTCTCTACACAACTTCACCACAAATACTGGCAGGTGAATTTGGAACTGAGCCTATTCAGAGCTACATGTGACCCACTGAGGGAAAGGGAAAACCCGGCGCATCTTGCACAAATTGACACCATATATCGTATAAGTAGCTCTGCAAGCCCTGGAGGCCCTGCACGCATGTCCTCCGACCTCCAAGGCTGAAAATCTTGCACCGCCCCTTGTGGCTAAAAAAAAATACATCGGCCGGCCGGAAACCAAACATGTACGTGTACATTGTGAGGACAGATCCCTCATTCAGAACCTCTCACGCTAAATGTGCCCAGCAATTAAGCCCAGTTGCTTGCACATATTACTGGCAGCTTTGCTGCTATCATTGTACGAACAGCCCTACCCCGTTTTCTGTTCTTCGGGGGGGGGGGGGGGGGGGGGGGGGGGGGGCATAGTCATTTCAGCAGGTCCTGGATCAGTTCACTGTCTAGTCGGCTAGGTTAGAATGCTGCACGGCTAGTTGACACTCCACACGCTCTACACAACTACATCGGCCAGTGTTCAAACTGATT